>CATIWF010153453.1:0-54298 GCA_949630135.1 Balakata baccata | reverse complement strand
ACCCCATGATTTTCTAATTCTTACAAACTTTCCTCCAATAATTTCAGTAATACCGATTTTGTCCATAGATAAATTTTTAAATTTTTCCTAATTTTTCCACCAATCTTTTAATTTCATATTATTAATATCTCTACTTATTTTCCCTCATAATTTATCATTTTTTTTTTCATGAGTCCAAATTTAGACTCTGACCGGACCGGCGTGCCTAACTATGGTCACACACGATCAGAGCCTAAATCGCTTGACATTACATGCAGTCACACAATTGTAGTGACATAAATTTCATATCAAGTTTCTTAATATTAATGCATATGTCATAATAAAATGAATATATTGTTACATATGATGATATCACATTTTCATAGCAACATATATCTCATTTATCAAGTTAACTTAACCCATAATATAATTATAACTCATATTATATCAAATTCATATAAATAAATTCTTGAATATCACTCAATCAACTCTTACCTTGTTCCTTTTGTCATTTAATTAATTTCCATATACTATCTTAATTTAATTAGTTACCATCTACTACTCTATTTAATTGTTAATTTCCAACATATGTATTTTCATTTGTCATATTAAATTTTCATTTTACATTTGTACAACCAAATAATCACAAAGTTAAAAATTATGCCACATATATAATGTCCCATATTGTTTGACCATTTATAGAATATCAACATACTTCAGTTTTATTCTCAAATTATAAGGAAAAATACACAAAATACTTAAATTAAATTCAACCAATTTTCAATACATTTTATACCATTTTATATCTTTTTAACATTCAAATCATGCTCAAATTATTTATCTGTCATAGTCGATTCATAAATCAACATTAAACGTGCATTTGTCTTTTTAAGACCCTCTCATGCTCAGTCTACGCAAATTCCATTATTAAGCGTTTTACTTAATATATAAAACTACATTTATTATACAATATACTTCACAAAAGAAATACTATATACCAACATAGTTTTCATGCAACGTGTAAATAATTATTTTACAATCTATATGTATACAATAAATTGACCATTATTTAAATTTACTTATAACCTTATTATTATTACTATTATTATCATTATGTTTTTTTAGTCAAACCTACAACACATATATCCTAACTAATTAATAGGAATACAAAATTGTTATTACTGGCTTGTTTAATATTGTCATTTCCGGCCTGTTTAATATTGCCATTACCGGTTTGTATAAAATAATAGTGTCATTACCGGCTTTAAAATCATATCACGCGCTTATATTTCCTCTACTGTTTGACATGTCAAACTATCAACTATTCTAGTTCAAAGCTAGGTGTATTAGGATTTTGATATTATTGTTATTATTATTACTATTACAATTTCCTTTTCAACTTTACTCACACATATATTTACTGAATATGAATTACTAATATCACATGTTAATATATGTATTATATGTCCATGTATAGCAATAAGATCAAAATTTTCAACAACCTCACATGCACATCATGTAATGCCCCAAAAAATCGGTAATCATGAATAGTACTTTCCGGATATGAATAGTATCGCTCGGGATGAATAGTACCACCAGAATGCGAAAAATATTTTACTTGACCATCGGAAAGTACAATTTATGAGGAGTCCGATGATGTAATTTAAGGTGAAATTGAGATCAAATGAGCATTTAAAAGTCAAAAATAAAAATAAAATATATTCGATTTGAATAGTAATATAGTTAGACTGAACTTCAACCGAGTCTGAAAAAATGGTAGAGACCTCCGAAAAATTATCTGAATACATAGAATCACTCTAAATATTATGAGGGATTTTTTGGTGGAGAAAAATTTATCTTTAGGTGACTCAGAAAAATAAGTTTTCACACTGGTAAAATTTTCCAGATCGGGAAATGATATCATTTTGATCCAAAAATTTGTGTGTATCCTAAAAAATATTTTTTAAGAATTATAGATACATTTTTATGAGAAATGGTGCAAGAAAAATAGAAGAAAAATAACTGAGCTTGAAAATGTTAGAAAAATTGAATAATGGACCTATTTTGGGTTGGATCAAGAGGTTGGACTTGGTTTGACCTATTTGAATGAGTATAAGAGGGAACAAATATAAAAAATTTCAGGAGAATTCTACCACCATCTCCTCTCCTCAGCCGTGACCTCCTTCCCTCATTTCCACTTCAATTTTCTTCAAATTTCTCTCCAAATTTCCACCAAATTTCATCTTCTAAATAATTCTAAGGCTCTATATCCATATTTGGTAAGCTCAAGAACTCAATTTTTGGTGAAGAAGTTGATAGAAGTGTGAAGGAAGAATTTAGAGTAAAAATCCAAGTAAGTGAAGTTAGTGAATTTAATTGAGTTTTGGATAGATTTTAAGGTAGAGATTTATAATTTATGCAAATTTTGGATTATTGAAAGGAAAAATTAAGGGAAAACTTATGCATGGAATGTTGCTAGGTGAAGGTGACAAAGAGAGAGCAAGCAAAGATAAGGGAAAGGAAAAAGGAAAAGAGAACTAAGGTTTTTGGATACAAATTTTATTGTTTTCCATTTATTTTGATAGTTTTTCATGTGTATGTATGTATGTGTGCATGAAGAAAAATTATGAAATTATGGAAAATTAGTATAGAAACATGAAATTTAGTTTAAATTATGATATTTGAAATGAATAATTTGATGAAAATAAAATTTGAACTAGATAGTGTGAATGGACCTAATGGTATATCATAAGGAAAATAAGTTGATTTTATGAGATTTTAATAAATTTTAGTAGGAAAACGAAAATAGAATTAAAATAAGGTTAGTAAGAATTTAGTGAGATTTTTTGAGTATTAATTGGTTATATTATGGTTTAAATCGGTATTATGTACAAGGTTGCATAAATTATAAATACATGTTTTAATAATTATTTATAATGATATGCATGAAAAATATACTGATTATTAATAAGGATTATAGAGAAATAAATAAGAAGTGGAAATATAAAAGTTATATGATAATTTTGAATATGTAAGTATGAATAAGAAATAAAATATGATATATGTATGTTTAATTATGTTATATAGGATAAGAAATAAAATTATGTTTATGAATAAGAAATAAAGCTATTTAAGGGTATAAGTAAAAAAAAAAAAAAAGTAAAGAAAAAATTGGTTTTGCCCTTAGTATATTGGTAATTAAATAAAAAATACATGATATAATTGGCTAACCATAGGGATACCTTACCGCAGTACAAGTCATAACGACTCACATGTATAGGCCAATGACGGTCTATAACTATGTTTTTATGTTATCATATTTACGACTTTGTGGTCCTTAAAGATCAGCTTTTTATGTTTTCAGACATTTGGAGTCCACATCCCGTATATCCAGTTCGATGATTTCTATTGGATACTAATATGGGCAAAATAAAGAATTAAGTAAAGATATAACGAATTCAGGAGTAAAACGACAAGTATGTAAATGATTTAGAAAAAAGTAAATAGATACTATAATAATTAACTATGTGTAAATATGTGTTATAGAATTGTATAATAATATTAGGAATAATATATGTGAAATAATAATTAATAAGTGATAATAATGAAAAAAAAATAGAAATTGATTATGTGAATAAATGTGCATGCATAGTATGTATATTTTGAGATGAAAAATATTACAATTGTATCCACCACTAGGCATAGATCACTTAGTGTCCAGTTATTGCTGCGTGCAAATCTAGGTAGTATAGATTGAGGAGCATAGAAATTAGAGCAAGTATAGCAAACATACAACTGTAGGGTTAAAAATCAAGATAATTTAATAGTATTTTAGACTTTTGTACTAGAGGCATGTATATGTATAGGTTTGTAATGGACAATGTTGTAACAAACAGTGTATATATATGCATGATGCTACGAACGATATGGATAAATGTTAGATGTATTGACAGTTTATATTATGGATGATATGTATATACATATATGTTATGTATGTGTGATGATTTGGAACTATGATTATAGGAGGTTGTTAAGGTATTGTGGAGTATATTGGGATTGTTATTTTTCCAATATGCAGAAGGGTAAAATTCACAGTGCAGCCGTTATACTACCAAAAATTTTAATAATTGAATAATGAAATAAGACAATTATAGACATATCAATAAGAAATATATATATATATATATATATATATATATATATAATTTACACCAATTTACTTAATACATTATTAAAGATAAAAAATAACATGCGCCCAATTACATAGTACGTATTACGGATATAGGGTGTTACACATTATATCACATGAAAAATATCATAATACAAATTTTATGCATGTCAGATTCCAATCTTAATGTTGACCTTCAATTTCGGCATTTTTATAATTAGATTCAGACCTTATAGGCTTCTGTGAACTTTTAGCTCATTGTCTCAGCTTTAATTCATAAAAAAGAATCATCTGAATCCGAGTTTCGTACTAAAAAATATTACCGTTTTATCATGAGATGTTCAACCAAATTTTACTCAGCATTTATTTAATATTACTTAATCTAAAATTTTGTAATTCATTTTGGATCTAATTGCAATCTTAATTACAATATTTTGTTCTTCATAATATTTTTAATAATATAAGTTAACTTTCATTTTCAATTGGTTTCATACCAATCCAATTACCACAACAAAAATTATGATCAAGTATATTAAGGTTGTTCCAGTGATTTTGTAACAAGACACCTCTTGTATTTAATACAAAATTAACAATTCAATATATCATTTCAAGTTCATAATTTATTACATTATATAAAATTACAAATTAAGCATACACATACACAATCAAACGTGCAAAATGGCGAACTAAAATGCAAATATATACAAATCTCAATAGAACTTACTTTTCCCAAAATCCAAACTTATAGAGTTTGTTTATCCTTTTTTATGGTCACATCCTTCTTCAACTTGTTAAAAGTCTAATTTAAAAATATAATTGACCAACACATACACTTATTCTTCATATCTTTTTAATAAATAACTAAAGTTTCTCCTAAGTTGAAATGTGACTTTTTTGGACTATTAACTCTATAATTTTTCTATCGTTGTCCAATTTACATAATTCTTATTTTTAATTAAATTTTACACATAAAATTATAACATATTAAAATTTCATAATTTTTGGAGTATTATACAATTTTTTGTGTAATTCCAAAATATATTCTACTTTTTGCTCTTAGACAGTTTGAAATCACCAAATTTAAAAATTTATAACTCACAACATGTAAGTTATATTATAATAAAACTTTGTAGGCACTTAGGTAGGCCAATTTGGGACGGTTTTAATTCTTATTACTTTTATCAATTCGGTCTCTAAAGTCTTTAATTAATAAGAAAAATATGACTGATCCAGCACAAGTTAACAACTCGATTAGTGTTTTTCGTTATGATCATAACTTATAAAATATACACCATTTTAATATGTTATTTTCACCAGCATGTACTAAGATATAGTTCTCAAACTTTTATGTTTTAATAATTATCCAGTTTGGCCTATAAGGAGTTCAAAATTGACTACTAAATTGTTGGACTTGCATGAGGTACTAAGCACACAGCTCAGCAAAAAACATTTATGATTCATTTTATCATAACTCAACATCTACTTGGAATCTCATCATAAAATTTAATATACGGCTAAATAACATAAAGGCTATAACTTTTATATTTTGAGTTTCCTCAAATACGGCGTCTATAGTATTAAAAAGAAATAAAAACCATGAGTTATCCAACTGAATCTCAAACCCTGAACCAGTCTCATTCAATTGCATATATCTTTTCATGTAGATTAAATCTTACAAAACTTTTTATATAAACATAAATCTACAAGTTTGGTATTTTAAGTTTTTTAAAATTTGGCATCTAACATGAAGAAAACAGAGCCCTAATACACTATCATGAAAATCGAATTATAAGTAGTAATATAGTTACTAACAACACAATCTAACAGCCTCCAATCTATTTTTTAGCAACTCAAAAGGGATTAATTAACTTACCAAAGATTAAAATACTTGATTTGTAACTGAAACTTTGAAAGAAATTTGAAAAAATGAAAAGGAGGAGAAGAAGATAACTAATGGGAGTAAAATGGGCTAATTGCCCTAAAAATGCCTATTCCACCGTTTAACCCTCTTTCCCCGTCTATAAATTTTTTTTTTTTTGTCTTCTTCTTGTGTTTTTTTTATTTTATTATTATTATTTCTTAATTTTTACATATATATAGTATTATCAGGCTTTATTGAAAATACAATTTAATTATGTAATTTAATTTAATGATATTAATTTTTTCTATCCATTTAATTTATTTTAATTTCTAATATAATTATTTATTCAATTTTATTTCTAATGTCTTTTTATATAGTTTATATGTATATTCTAATTAGGTTCTAATTAGCTGGTGTTACAGCTCTATGAACCGATTCATGATATAATTTACATGTGATAGGAGGTCCCTGTTTCAAGCTTCACTTGCGCTTCTACCTGTCTAAGCCCATTATTAGCTATCGGTTTTTTAAGAAATAATAATATTTCTTTTAATGTTATCCATATAAAATTTTCTATTGGCAATTTATGGAAATTTCAAAGACTAAAATTTAGTTATATGCATTTTTGCTTATATTTATGGAACAATTACTATTTATTATTATTATTATGTTAATTTACAGCATTAATTTGCTCCTCTATTGTATTATATATGACAAATATATTATAGTCTGGAGAGTTAGTTTCATTAATTTCTATAAGGAATTAATAAAAGATTTTATATTAATTTCCATAGCTGCTAGATATGATTTGTTTATTGATTGAGCCCGAGTGAGATGCCGTGTTGAAGAGCAATTCAACTACTTAATAAAATTAAATATAGTAAAGGCAAAAGATATATATATATATATATATATATTTTGTCCCGTTTAATGAAATTAATTTTATTCGTATTAAATAGAATCACAACAACAATAAAATATTATTTTATAAATTTTAAAATAATTAAATTTTTAATATTTAAATTTTTAATTAAATTAAAAAAATTAATGTCATCTTATTTATATTTTCTTATGTTAAAAGAAAATTAATTTATAGTGATAGAGTTGTTAGCTTTTGAGATTGTCATAAACAATTAAACATCTGGTTGTTGAAGATGAGATTCATTTAATACTAAGGGACCCATCTATCTTTTATAATTCTTTAGGTTGATCATTTCGTGTTTGGAATAAACAGCTAAAGTAAAAGGCCCTCAATTTATTTTTTAAAATTAAATTAAACAATTGGTTTCAAAAAAATAAATAAATAAAACAAAATGGCCTTATATTAAAATTTATTTGATTTAAATGTTAATTTTGGGATTTAAAAAAAAAAAAAAAGCAACACCAGCGTTTGATATATTGATAAGATCATCTCAGTAGAAGGGGTCTTAAATAATGCAAAAAGTCATTGTTGCAGAGATACTAAGCAACCCATTTAAACTTATATTTGTGGACCCAAAAAAAAATTACAAAAAATGGTCAACTTACATAATTTAATAATATACATATTCCCTGACTCCAACTGCAAGGTAATTGTTTCTGTGTAATGAAGTGTCGAAATTGCCCTCATGTGATTGTGACCCTAGAGTGCATTTTTGCTTTGATTTGGGATTTGCAGGACAGGACATGAAAGGAATTTGGTAAAGGTGATGTTTCTTTATGGGATTGACTTAATCAGGTGAGGCTAACAAATGCTTTTGCCCCCAGTGTGTGACGTGTGTGTGTGGTCTTAACTCTTAAGTCTCCCATGGAGGGCTACCCACGTGATTGACAATTTTGAACCCTAAGTCAGCATTCCATACCCCCAGGGCAATTCTGAAAAAAAATAAAATAAAAAAAAATTATTAGCTACAAATTAACCATAAAAATAAAATTCAGAGTAAAATTGATACTTTGGTTATCTCATTTCCATTTTGTAATTGAAAATGAAATTTTTATATTTAGAAAAATAGTGACGTGAAGAACTCCAACAGCCCAATATAATTTTTGATTCTAAACCACTGTCACAAGAAACTTTGGTCGGCCTATTTATTTAATTATTTTCATTTCTCACCTGTCTCTAAACTATTAAATTCTTAATGTCTCTGTTGTGTTTCTGTATTATTATTATTTAGCTCTCAATTGCAAAATTAGCATTAGGTTTATGCCGTCCATTTTCTCTCCCTCGTCCACTTTTCATTCTCCCATTGGTTATCTGGCCTGTCCTATATACCTTAGCATGTATTATTATTATTATTATTACTACTACTTTCCCTCTTAATGTTTGAGTATAATTGCAAGCTTTGTTTACTATATAATATAACATTTGCATGAAGGCAATCATCCCATCATTTTTGTTTATATTAAGAAGCAATTATTTTTTATTTTATTTTATCAGGGTTTAGATTAATTGAATGAGTCAACTATGAATTGGGTTTTTTCCCTTACATATAATGTGAAATTTTTATGTAAACTGGATCTATTAGATTAATTAAATTCAATAATAATATGTATTTAATTATTTTATTTTTATATTCAATAAAAATAAAATAATCAAATATATGTCATTGTATGATAAGATTGGTCTACTACGAATGACGTGGTAGATCCGGTATACCTAATAATTTATCTATAAACATAACACATGAGATTTGTAAGCATTAGGTTGGAAAATAGTGGGGGAGTCTCATTGTTAACAATTGAAAAACAGAGCTATTTCTATTAAAATTGAAAGACTCGCTTGAAGGTGCAGGAAAATCATAGACATGAAAGTCTCTAGTAACTTAAAATGAAATGAAGAAAATAAACTGAAAAGGTCATAGGAATAGCTTTATAGCGTTGGACCCAACTCACATTCACATGGTTATCTTCTTCAAGATTTCATTAGATGTAGAATTATTAGTCTCTCTACTTTCACCTACTGGTCTTGTAATTTCAAATTTTAGTTAACCATGTTTACCCACCATAACATACCTACTCTGTTGTTTCCTATGTTTTGTTCCAAGCACTCTGACGAATTGCAGCAAATGTCTTAGAAAAAAGATCAAGAATGTTTGTTTTCTTTGAACTACATTCTACTCATTTTTCTATGACATAGGTTTGGAGCTTATTTATCAATACTGTAATATGAAATACCCTCGTCCTTTTTAAAACCAAGTAGGGTAAAAATGTTTTTTTTATCAAAGTTTTTGCATATATATTAAATTGGTATTAAAATTTTATTTTATATTGAATTAATATCAAAACTTTAAAATTGAATTTTAGATTATTGTATCCAAAATTTTTCCGATATCCACATAAGTAAATTCAATATCTACATCAGTATAAATCAATTGGAAAAAGTATTGGTACTATAATATGAAGCTAATTCCAAAATTTTGATACCGAAATAAAATTTTTGTACTAATTTGATACATATACAAAAGTTTTTGTAATATTAATTCGTTTTATCCACAAAAGTATGTTTCTTTTTTCCTTCGAAAAAATGGAAAAATTAAAATCTCTCCGCCTTGGATCCATTTTGATATGGAATCAAGGAATTAGGTTCTGTGAAGTAAAATTTCCCTTTCCCTGAAAGTGATTAGAGAGGAACCTGATGTGAAAGTGCAAAATCTTGCAAAAATCTTATTCTTGTTCTTGTTCAGATTCTTCTCTAAAAGGGTTTTTCTTTTTTTGCAAAAAAGATATGTCATTAAGTATAAGATTCTGCTCTTTCTTCCTCTTCTGCTCTTTCCTCACTCTTTCCATCTCACCTTTCACATCTCAAACTTATTCCCATAAAATTCAACTGCCTTTTAATAGTTCCTCTTCTGCTCGTTCTTCCTCTTCTGCTCTTTCTTCACTCTTTCCATCTCACCTTTCACATCTCAAACTTATTCCCATTAAATTCAACTGCCTTGTAATAGTTATATAATTACTTATATCACGTACAAGACAAAAGTATAATTGAATTGGTTCATTGAAACTCTACTCCATCCAGGTAGGTATAGTATGAAGAAATTGCTCTGCTCCATTTATGGGGAGACATCAGATAGTGAAATGTTTCAAAATACTGTTTCATATGCCAAAAAAACTGAGAAATATCACTAAATTGAAATTCTTGGATTGATTACAAGATAACCCATCACTAGAAAATCCATTGCTCTCCACATTCCTCTCCATCATTACATTGCTTAGATGGAATATTTCTGATTTGGAATTACAGGAAATTGAAGAGGTGGACTCAAGGCTAGAAAACTAAAAGATACTGGTTTAGGTTTTTCCAGTTATGGTTTTCTTCTGAAATAATGAAAACTGTTGCAACTACTACTTTCTTCATGATCTTCTGATTCATTCAAGGACAATTCTGTGACTCCACTTGATCCTGAGGATGAAGAAGAGGGAGCAAGATTCAAGTCACTCCTTTCCTTTGTGAGAAAATCATAGAAAACTGGCTTTGTACTCCTCAGTTTCCTCACTCTATTTTCATTCCCCAACTGAAGATTCCCCTCCTCATTTTTATTGCTTCTTTTCTTCAAAAATATGCGGCAAAGAACCCAATTTTCCATTGGCACCGAAGGGTTCTGTAGAAATATTCAAAACAAAGTGCCTCAGAAAATATCAACTGTAATGTTGGGTAGATGCTGAAATGAGCTTAAAAATTTTAATGAAATGGCTAAAAGCTTACCAGGATTGGGGTGTTCTTCTGTGGGGAATTGCAGGCAGTGGTTGTTTCAGTAGTAACTAGGCGGTATTCATGCATGATCCAATCAGTCCTAGTGCCATGAGGAGGCTTCCCTCTGTAAAAAACTAGAGTTTTCTTCATCCCCACAACAAGGTTACCCTTACAAGTTACAATTTCCTTGTCTATACCAGTTGCCTTCCAGTAACCAGAGCATGTGGCTCTGTTGGATCGATTCCCATTGGGATACTTAGCTTCTCTGGTGCTGAAAAAGTACCTTTCTTGCTCCAAATCACCTAAAACACAGAAACCCCATTGTATCAAAACAAGCTAAATAAAAAAGGGTTCCATTTTCGTGGTCAATTTCGAAAACCACAAGGGCAAAATCAAATTAACCATATAGATACTAACCTGGTAAATCCCAGGGATCAGACTTGCAGACATCAACTTCAGGGATTATAGAAGCAGGCAGGGGACAAGCAAACACCTTTTTCTTCAGATACTGAACCACAAGCTCTTCATCAGTTGGATGGAACCTGAATCCTGGAGGTAATCTAAGAGCACCATTCTTCAAAAAATTGAGCTTCTCCATCCTATGGAAACCACCTCAAAG
Organism: Balakata baccata; assembly: GCA_949630135.1. Taxonomy (NCBI): domain Eukaryota; kingdom Viridiplantae; phylum Streptophyta; class Magnoliopsida; order Malpighiales; family Euphorbiaceae; genus Balakata; species Balakata baccata. The sequence goes on along the minus strand of CATIWF010153453.1, from coordinate 42,999 downwards.
TTTGCCTTGTAGCCCCAAAATTCTGCTCAGAAACCCTCCAACAAGAAAAATGGAGCCAGAATTCTACCTCAGTCTCAAAATTCAAGCGAGGTTGTAATTTTTTTTTATTTTTTTGAGTACCCACCAAAGTACAGTTAGAGAGAAAGGGATAAGAAAAAGGAAAAAGAAAGAAAAGAAAACTCTCAACCCAGAAAAGCGGAGCCAGAACTCTACCTCATAGTCTCAAAATTTCATGCAAACTTTTAATTTTTATAAGCACCCGTCAAAATAGAGAGAGAAAGAAAAGAGATGAACAAGAAAGAGGAGAAGGAAAAGGTGAGAAGGGTGTGGGTGTTTGGGAGGGAAAGTGTGGTTTCTTTATAGTAATGGGTGTTGAAGGGGAAGAAAGGGGGGTTCTTGAGAATAAGGACACAACATTTGGCGTAAACAAGACTCAAACTCCTCTTTGATTTTGATGCTATTTGCTAAAAACGTAAAGGGCAGTTTAAATTTTTTTGAAGTCTAAGACAAAAAGTTAGAAAATTTTAATATTAAACCAAACCTAATGCATCTAAAGCTTGAGCTTAGTTCTGTTCGACCGTTCCGTGTGGGAATAACCGATGCTGTTAAACCTCTCCTTAACGTTTTCCTTCCACTCTTATGTTTAATTTTTAAATATTCGCATTTATGTGTTTTCTCCACTTTTCATGCTCTTTTAAATCATATATTTTATCTATACCTAAATCATATGATGAACTGTCATTTATGTAAAATAATAGTTTATTATGAATTTTTAATTACTTATGAATAAATTTATATTTTTTTTTTTCTGAAAAATATATAAGATATTCCACTATATAGAGCATATTAATAAGTGAATTTCAAAAGAGAAACAAAACATTCAAATTTGGTGTCTAGCAATTTTATATAGCTTGATAATTACTGCTAATTAATTACTTTTCTTATATAACTTTTTCTTTTAATTTTATATTTTTCCTTTTTTTTTATAAGTTATATTTTTTAATAGCCTATTTTTACTTATTGTATCAAAAAAATAATATATATTTTCAATTAAATTAATAAATTTTTAATATTTTATCAATTTAGATATTTTTATTTAATTTGGTAGAAAAAATTACTGATTTATTTTAATTTATTAATATTTTATAGATATTTTATTTACTTATAATCAAGATAATATTAAATTTTTAATAGATTAATTAAGCAGTTTATTTGTTAGAAAATTCAGACACGTCGGTAATTCTTTTCTACTAAATTAATTAGAATATCTAAATTTTTAAAATATCACAAATTTATTTATTTATTTAATCGAAAAAATTTAAATTTTTTTTTTTTTTTTTCGCACTTTCGCCTTTTTAATATTATGAGCAGTTAACATGGCCATATTATATAGGCAATTAGGCTCTAAAAGAATATAAAAAAATAAATGTAATAATGAAATAAAAAAAACACTTGAGGGTAGATTGTGAAAATTTTGGACGGTGGAAGGGGCAATATGGACATAAAAATGCAAATTTGAGAAGGTTTGATTTGAAGCTGGTAAGGGTGAAGTCACCTTATGTCATGCTTACAGCTGGAGCACGCAGTTTGCCTTAATAGCTAAAGGTAAAAGTACGAAAAAGTACCCACACGTATCCACCAAAAGGAATTCTTCAGTCCGTAGGCTACTTGGCAGTTAGGGGAACAATTTTTTTTTTTTTTTTTTATAGTAATTTGATTGACAACGAGTTGAAAAAAAATTAATAAATATTGTTTTTTAAAAGAAAATGAAGAGGGTGGTCCGTCAAAAATAAAATTGATTGAAAATGAAACAAGGATAGGGGTAAAATGGTGAATTCGAAGAGGGTGATACCTTAGGGGAGGTTGGGTGGGGGAATAAAAGAGAAGGGACCTACTTGCCTCCAAAACGACGGGCACACACATCGCATTCAGAGCAACTTGACAAAAATGCCACCTTCAAGTGATACCCCATTTCAAGATTTGGGAAATCTTCCTGTCTCGCTATCTTTGATCATTCTCGATTTTTAGGATAAACTGAATGACTATTCTGCCCTCCCCGTTTCAATTCCCTCCTTTTGTTTTCTTACATTTTTATTTGTTTTTCTTTCATTTCACAAAATACACAGCCAAATTCGACGAGAAACAAAAATTGTTCGTGAATCAAATAGAAAATCAATTTGCCCTTCTTAATACATTAAAAATAAATATTTCAATCCCATTTAGTAAATTTTTTTATTTATTATTTGAAAGGAGGTAGGGACTGGGAATTTATTAGCGTAATTTCGAATGCCTCGTGTAATTTAATTATAGCCAATATCAAGAAAATTAAGCTGTATGTCTGATAGTTGTCGCAGAATGATGAGGGAATCATTTTGGCGTAGGAGAAATGGCCGGCATGTAATAATGGGGAATACTAGAGGATATTTTAGGGAAAACAAAAACTGGAGGGGCAGCGTTGAGATTTATAGTTAAAACGGAGCCTCAAACATTGACAAATCGAAAGATGCCTAATTCCGTAGGGGGGAGGAAAACTAATTTCCCACTATTTTTGTTCTTTTTATCTTTTTAAAGAAAATTGGACTAAATTGAAAATAAAATACATAAAAAAAAATAATAATAAAAGAGACATTTTTACACGATCTTATTTTTAATTTTCAGCCCAAAAAAAAAATAAAAAGGAAGAAAGATTGAGATTCCCACAAGCAAATGCCCACTTGCATAGAGTAATGGAAAGAAAAGTTGGCTTTGGTAAGCCTAATTGCGGCTGTGATTTTTTGGCTTTCCCTTTCTTTCTTTCTTTCTTTCTTTTTATTTTAATAATTAATTTATTTATCTTTTGTTTGAGAGTCAAAGGAGTTTGCGTGTGGGTGTTGAAGAGGGCTTCAAGCGAGAAATAGAGAAACGTCAAAGGCTGCAATTATTGTCTTTTGAGTAAAATATGTTTAGTTGTTCACTAAAAAATGTCTTTGTGCTTCTTTAATCTATTTAATTTTTTTTTTATTCTCTTCTAGATAATAATAATAATAATAACCCTTAGTTTGGTTTGGTTTTTGGAGTAGAGTTTAGGTAACTTTGTTTTTATTTTTAATCTAATTATTCAGAAGCTTTATTTTTTGAGTCCTTCTGGTATACATTAGGTTTATCAATCCTTCAGTTTATTTATTTATTTATTTTTACACTTGACTCATTAATTGAACTAAAATTTAATTTTAATTGATCAAATTAATAAATTAGATTTTTATGTTTAACTAATCAATTTTAATTCATTCAATTCGGTTTGTTCAATTGTTAAGAAAACTTGAATTGGACCTAATTAATTTATTAGGGTTCAATATTTAAATTGAAGTTAAATTAATTAAACTCAAGTTGCTTATTCAAATTTTAATTTCTTCAATTGGGATTTAATTAATTAATTGATATTAAATTGATTAAGTTTAACCTAATTTTAATTTGAATTAACTAAATAGAAATTGATAATTAAACTTAATTTTATTAAATCAAAGTTCGAATAATTAAACATATTGAATTTGAATTGACTAACTAGAAACTGATTAATTAAACTTAATTCATTGAATCAAGGTTCAATTAATTAAATTAAAACTTAATTTGATGCAATTGAAATTAATAAAATTAAGTTTAATTGATTTAAATTTAAAATTGGATTTAGTTAATTGAGATTTAATTTATTGAAATTTAATTAATTTAATTAAAAATTGAATGAATAATAGCTGTTTATTTTAATACAATTAAATTAATTTGGAATTCAATTAATTAATTAGATAAATATTGATGAATTGAATTGAATTAATTTGGAGTTTAGTTGAATATTGATCTTGAATGTGAATAAATTGAGTTAAAATGAAATTTCATTTCATTAAATTAAGGTTCTACTAATTAATTATACTTACATTGATCTAACTGAACTTAAATTAAAGTTCAATTTTTAAGTTCACTAAATTGATTTAATTTTTATTTATATTTAACTCTAGTTGATTAGTTGAACTTAAAAATTATAAATTGATTTGATTGAGATTTTATTTATTTATTAATCAATTTAATAAATTGAAGTTCAATTAATCAGTCTAAATTCAATTTAATAAGTTTGTTTCCAATTTAATTAATTAAATATAATTCAAATTTATTTAATTAAGTGAAATTCAGTTTAATTAATTTAAGTCAAATTAATCAAATAAGTCTTAGTTTAATCAATTGAATCATAATTTAATTCAATCAAGATTGAATAATTTATTTTTATTTAACCACTTAAAATTTAATTGATCAATTGAACTTCAGTCTAATAAAATAAATTATTATTTAATTCAATTAAGTTCAATCAATTTTCATTTAAGAAATTGAAATTTTGAACTTCAATTAAAACTCAATTTAATTAATCATAGCTTTTGTCAAATTATCTAAATTAAATTCAATTTCTATATATTCAATTGATTAAATTAAAATATTTAAGTGATTAAATGAATTTAAATTCCTTAAGCTAGCTTAAATTGAACTTCATTTTATTAAATTTAAAAAATAGATTAAATTGGAGTTCATTTTTTTTAATTTAATCATTTGCAATTCATTTTGAGCTACTATAATACTATCATTCTAATATCACACTGAATTAATATTTATTTATTTTTTGTTCTAAAAAAATAGACTTACCTTCTTTTTTATTATATTTCAAAATTATAATTCATTTTTATTTTCATTATTGAACATAACTAATTTGTTAATTTTTTACAATGCTTATACGAGTCATTTATTGTGTATGATAATCAATAGTATAAATTATCAATTTCTTAAATTTTTAATTTTGATCCTAATTTAAAAATGTTTGATGAAAAAAAGTATATAATCCTAATCAAATTAATTATTTGTTTACCATGTGTAAAAAAAAGGTAAATAAATTCAAATTGGGTTCAAATTGTTAATAAAACTTGAATTGGACCTAATATGGGGGTTCAATATTTAGATTGAAGTTAAATTACTCAATTAAATTGAAGTTATTTATTCAAACTTTATTTTTTTTCAATTGAAATTTAGTTAATTAATTGAATTCAAATCTATTAAGTTGAGCCTAAATTGAATTTGGATTGACTAAGTAAAATTTGATTAATTAAACTTAATTTGGTTAAATCAAAATTCAATTAATTAGATAAACCTAATTGATTAGTAAAATTGAGCGGACAATTTTTATAGCATGTTAAATATTATTAACTTATGATTACAAAATCTGTATAATTGACAAAAAAAAAATAATAATAAATTGAGTTGATGTGGCTACGAGGGAGAAGGGATTGAGGTTAGGGATGACAATTTGCCTCCAACCCATGGTGTCCCGACCTCGTCCTGAACAAGGTGGATTTTTTTGTCCTGAACAAGGTGGATTTTTTTCATCTAATATATGTTATGTCCTAATTCCGCTCTGACCCTGAAATTTTTTTGTATCGGGAATGGGATGAAAACAGTATATATGATCTCCGATCTGATCTCCGCCTCGGTAATTTTATTTATATTTATATATTATATATATATATTTATACATATAATATTTATTTATATTTTAATAAATTAATGAAATTAAAAATAAATAAAATAAAAATATAACATCTATTTAAAGTAAAGAATATTTTTTATTTAAAAATTAAACAATTAACTAATTAATTAAAATAAAAAAATAAATTTTAATATTATAAAAATCGGGAATTCTCATCCCTATCGGATGCGGGATGGGAAAAAAAAATTTTCCCTATCGAAAATGGGGCAAGAGTTTAGGGATCGGAAATAGAAAAATCCGTCACAAACCTACCGTATTGCCAATTCTAGTTGAGGCGTGATGGGGATAAAGTCCTAATAAATAGTCCACGAATTAATTTAGAGACAAGAAAATAACTAATGCTGGTAAATTCTATAGCATTAAAACATTTTAAGTTTTTTACCTTGGTAATAGGTTAATAAATACTTATTGTTCTAGGTAAAATTTTAGGGGTATTAATGCACTTAGTATATTGTAGTAAAAGCCTCATTTCTTTAATAATTAATGAAGTAATTTTTAATTTTCAATAATTTTATTTCTTATTTTATTTTTAAATCCTTTACTTACCGTGATGGGCATATATGTATTTTGATATGTTACTTTGACCATTTTGAGAATTGCCCCATTCATAAGCATTTGAATTGTATGAAACTGAAATTACATGTTCATATAATTGAAGAGAAAAAGGAGAGAGATTGAAAGGATCAAAATTTTTACTAATTATGTTATTAATGAAGTGGATGAATATAATATTACTACAAGGAAAGTTATATTTTTGACTGCCTTTTATTATCATAATTAAGTACTTATTACACATAAATTACCTTAAAGACATAAACAAATATATAAATTATTACATAAATCACTAACACCATTGAAACCTAACCTTCCCATTTAATTATTGGACTAAAAAGAGAGGAAATGAGTAAATTAGTGCTTAATTATCCTTTATGCCAATCATTTCTTTATCATGCCTTTTGTATTTTCTCTTTAGGCATCATATGCCATGTTTAAGGTGCAATTCTCTTCTTCTTTTTTTTTTTTAATTAAAAAGTGGAGCATTTAAAAATTAAATGATACTTGAATTTTTTTTTTTTAAAGCACCCACAAATGGATAAATATTTTTGACAAAAAATAATATATATATATAAAGGAGCATCCAACAGATTAGTGAAATTCTAGAACTAGAGGGAGGAGAAATTCAAAAGTGGCCATGGATTTCAAAGTTGACCAATTTACACTCTTCTATAGCTTAATGATGTACATGGCTTGCAAAGGTCATCCTTGTATATTAGATTTTTTTTTTTTTCTTTTACACCCAAATTTCTTCAATTCAAAGTTAATGGAGATCAATTTTCAACTGTACTTAATTAAATTTATTATCAACAATAATTCTTATAATCATCATTGCATTATATTTGTTCACATCAACAAATAATTACTTGATTTTACCTTAATATCTATTTATCATGTCGCTTGAAATAGAACAGAAAAACAAACATGTACACATAACTTCCTTTTTAAAAAAAGAAAGAGATAATTCTTTATATTAATGGGTATCAATAAAAATAGAATAGGTGCCTTTCTTCAGCAAGAGGGAAGACAGGATTCCATGGCATAATAGACATAAATAATTAATTAAAGGGAAAAGACCACGGCAAATTGAATATTAGCCATCAAAATTGAGTAATTGCGATTAACTTATTTCATTTTACTACGTAAGCTAGGAATTGAATTAGAGGAAAGATTTGTATTATGATCTCATTCAATCTAGCAACTTGAACGCGATCTAGAATCCTATGAGAATATGGGATTTTTAGGATATCTGATAGCAATTTCGCAATTAATAACTAAGATTATTAAAAACTCATTTGCAAAATTAGCTACAAATAGCTCATTTTGATATTGGAACTTTTTCTTATTAGTTACTAATTAATAGTTGACCAATCCAATATATTAATTAAAAGTAATTTTGGTATTACCCTGGCCTGACAATAATGGCTTGTCAATAATGTGAGTTCTTTCTTTTTCATTTTTTGTATCGTAGCTAAGAAATTATTCAACCTGTATCAGACAGGATAATGGGTTCTTGGTGGAAAATCCTCTGCTAGAAGTCGTCATTTTAAGTTGCTTTAAATATAATCACATGTCCAGTTCCACCTTGAAAACAACATTTAATTGCGATAGCTCTTACAAACTTCACTTCTCCTTTTTCCAGTTGGAAACTCTGATTTCTTTTTACTTGGTTAAAGTTGCAAATCCCCTAAACTATGCTTTGTGTAATGAATAATCCCTTACAACTTTGATTTAGAATAATAAATAAACCATCAAACTTTTAAATTCAATTCATTAAATCCCTTCCATATTAAAATAGAGTCGTGAATTAACTTAGTTTAATAAAAAGTAACACACTTCATAAAATATAGTTTAAAAGTTAATTTACACTAATTTGAAAACATTTTTACACAGAATTATAATTGAAAAAATAACTTGCTCCACATTTTCAAACGCTAATTCGCACATTCTACTTTTTGTAACAATACATCTGTTCCTAAACTATTAACCCATATTGGGCCCAACCAACAACCACTGCAAAGATAACTACAAATTTAATGATGCAATCAACTCTAATTAACAATTACCCGGGCAAAACACTTCCTCATCGCAGATTTTCCCACTTTAAGAATCTGTTCTCATATTCATCCAACATAACAATATAGAAGATATCATTCATAATATTAATATGAAAGAAAATCCATTCGAAGTATTAAAACTATTTTCTGAACAGCATATTAGTTATTTTCCACTCTTCTTAGCAGTAGCACAAAAATACTTCAACGGAACACAGAAATATAAAAGAGTTTATTCAGCCACTCTACATGGCTAACAACCACAGGCTAGAAAATAAGCAGATAGAAACATCAGACAAATCGCAGCTAACCGTAGAGTATCGATTGACCAACTTAAAAACCACCACGAAGGCGAAGGACCAGATGCAAAGTTGATTCCTTCTGGATGTTGTAATCCGCCAAGGTACGTCCGTCCTCCAATTGCTTCCCAGCAAAGATCAGCCTCTGCTGGTCTGGTGGAATCCCCTCCTTGTCCTGGATTTTGGCTTTCACATTGTCAATGGTATCAGAACTTTCCACCTCCAGGGTAATGGTTTTGCCTGTTAATGTCTTGACGAAGATCTGCATCCCACCACGTAGACGCAGCACCAAGTGAAGAGTAGACTCCTTCTGAATATTGTAGTCTGCCAAAGTACGCCCATCTTCTAGCTGCTTTCCTGCAAAGATAAGCCTCTGCTGGTCTGGAGGGACGCCCTCCTTATCCTGGATCTTGGCTTTCACATTATCAATGGTGTCAGAACTTTCCACTTCCAAGGTGATGGTCTTCCCAGTGAGGGTCTTAACAAAGATCTGCATACCACCACGGAGCCGGAGAACCAAATGGAGGGTGGATTCTTTCTGAATGTTGTAGTCAGCTAGGGTGCGACCATCCTCAAGTTGCTTTCCAGCAAAGATAAGCCTCTGCTGATCAGGGGGAATACCCTCCTTGTCTTGGATTTTGGCTTTCACATTGTCAATGGTATCTGAACTCTCAACCTCTAGGGTTATGGTCTTCCCTGTGAGAGTTTTAACGAAGATCTGCATACCACCACGAAGACGGAGAACCAGATGGAGGGTGGACTCTTTCTGGATATTGTAGTCAGCAAGAGTGCGACCATCTTCGAGTTGCTTTCCAGCAAAGATAAGCCTCTGCTGGTCGGGTGGGATCCCTTCCTTATCCTGTATCTTGGCTTTCACATTGTCAATTGTGTCTGAACTTTCCACCTCAAGGGTGATGGTCTTGCCAGTCAAAGTTTTCACAAAGATCTGCATCTGCTCAATGAAATAAACATCAAATCAGATTGCTTAAAACAAGCAATTGATACTTAAAAAATATTGCCAACACATTAGTAATAGAATCAATAATTCACAAATTAGAGGGTACTGCACCCAAAAAATATCCTCCTTAACTATTTCACTGAGCAATTAAACTATCTAAAGATAAGTTTAAAGGATGATATGAAATTATGAGGAAGCCTGTACATACATTTTAGACCATAATGATTAAAAGACGCATAGAAAAAATACCAATGACATTTTAGATCACATGCCTATTATCAATCAACGAACAAGAATAACGGAAACCTTAAACAATCCCATGCAATGAATCAATAATAATTGGATTCCCTCGAAAATTAACTAAATTATCCATCAAAAAACCTAAACCTCTCTCGTTTCTGCGACAAATAAATAAAAAAGAAATCACAACTACAAATCAAACAAGATTAAGCATGCAACTAACAGATCTTAGATTCTTTCTTCAAGATAGACGCCCAATCAAACAAAATTAACATCTTAGATTCTTTCTTCAAGAAACACGCCCGATTGAACAGAAAATTAACAGGCATGACAGATAATTACGAGACCCAAAAGAATTGACAGAAGTAAAACAAAACGAAAGCAGATAATCAATGAGATTCTAGATCACAGAGATATTACCGATCAACTAACAGAAATTGCAGAAACACTGAAAAACACCCATGACCAAAATATTAACAGTCAGAGATACGTAAACCTAAACCAATTGCTCGTTTGACATACAAACAAAGTCGCAACAAACAAATCAAACAAACAACTAGCAGATCTCAGATTTTTTATTCAATAAAACGCCTAATTGAGAAGAAAATTAACAGGAATTACAGATAGTTGTAGGACCTAAAAGAATCAAAAGATAATCGAAAATTACCTTATGAGAGATCGATAGGCTCAAGCGAAGATGGAAGACGATTGTTGTCTCTGTATCCGAAATTTAATGAACTAATAAATTGCTAGGGTTGGCGCTCGAGATGCTACTTATATTAGAAATCAGGAGTAAATGACGAAAATATCCAGGGCGGCAACCAGTGGGATAACTCCACGTGCCATATTAGCGTGTTTCTTTCTCTGAGATTGAATTTTTTTTGTTTCAGATATTTGTATTATTAAAATTATTTTTAATTTGGAGAAATTCTATTTCCATTCCAATTTGATTTCCATGGGCCAGAGAAGCTTGTAATTTTTTTATGTTAGTTTTTTATTTTTAAAATAATATGTACTTTTATTTCAAAATTATAAAAGTTACTTAAAAACACGTAATTTTTTTTAAAAAAAAATATAAATAATATTTTCATTCCATTCACAGACACTGAACCAAACTGCAAGTACAGTAGAAAACTAGAAATGATAAAAATACACCCCTAGCACATAAAAAAAAAAAAAATGCTTAGAGAGAGATGATGTCCAATAAGAAAAAAATTTCAGCCCAACCCATTCAGTAGTGATAACCGGCGGCTGAAATTTGCTTGTCTGCTATACGACTATTGAGCCGAACAACACATTTGAAGCTTGGTGTATAATTTTCATTATATATTTTTAATAAAAAAATTATATTTTTTATTTTATAAAATACCAATATTTTTATAATAAAAGCTGTTATTTTATAGAAAAAAGGTATACATATTATTTTTACTTATATAATTGTATACACGTATTTGAACGCAAGTTGATCAAGTCAACTGATTCGACCAAGTAATCAATCCGGGATTTTCCAGCTTCAATCGATTGGATGGAGTTAGGCTTGAGCAATTTTTGATCATTGTGCTTCGGTTATAGCAAGAGAAACCAAGCAATATGAAAACTAATTTCCACTTATTTCCGAATAGCAGCCAGCCACTCGCAATGTAATGCGAGCTAGGGAAATCCTATAAGAGGCATCCCTTCTTTATTTTTCTTTTAAAAAGCCGAGAAAATTAAAGTCAGTCGGAGACCCACTCTATCTTCTTCTTTTTCCTTTTCTTCGGCAAAAATAATAATTAAAAATATTCTCTTACTCTTTATTACTTCCAAACAAGAAAAATCATTACTTTTTACATTGTTCTCAATAATAATAACGGCTAGAAACTTTCAAATAGAATCTCTTAAAATTTTATTACAATATTTTATAAGAAATTATATCAAGGCAATCTTCTAATTAAATATTACTTTTATTTTTTGGACAACGACGACAGAAAATTTTTATGAAATAAAATGATTTTTTTTAGAAAATAAAATGAAATTTCCCTTATTTTATCAAATTTTATGTATATGATGAACTGAGAAAAATGCTTTTTTTTTTGTTTTGTTTTTGTTGACTTGTATAAGTAATATGTTATCTTTGCGTTCCATTTTTCATTTTTGCGTACTTGCTTTTTCTCCCTTTTAACTTTTCATTTGGCATATGTTTATTCTATTCCCTAGCTGTGTCTTCGGAAAATATAGTTATTTTCCTTTTATATAAATTAAAAATACTTATTGGTATAATTAAAATCATATATTTAACTTACATAATTTGAAGTATATTCTCACATTAATTTGAAGTATATCGAATATTGAAAAAAAAAATCATATTTACTGATAAATAATATATACTGTATCAGAGTATATGAAAAAAAAATACCAAATTTTGTTATATTCTTTAAAAAATAGACTATGATATAAAATGAATAAATTATGTTTATGGACACGGAACATATTGTAAATAATTAAAAAATAAAAAAGTATCCATTATTAGAAGGAAAAAGGTTGGTGCATATTGTGAACCATAAGTTCACATGTTGGATTTTGAGATTGGAACTATGTGAAGAATGTGCGCGCTTTTGTGTCTGTTTTTCCATCTTTTGATGACACGTGGAAATTCTATCATATTGAAAATATTACCGGTGGGACACTATTTTCCTCCTCTCCGATTTTGTATTCCCAACAGATTTTACATAAGGGTTTCGCGTAATACATTGGTATCGAAATTGTTGTAATAATATTAGACTGAATTATATTAAATTGGACCATATTATTTATACGTATCATAGAAATTTTTAAAAATAATTAGTAAAATTATCTAAATATGATATTTCGTATCTTATTGAGACTTTAAAACAAAATATTTAAAACTCTGATTCTCATTGCCCTCTATTTTTATTGGTTTTTTTTAATATATTTTTATTGGTTTAATCGACTCAAATTTCACGCCTAATTGTTCCTTCTTTTTTTAATTGCAAGCATTAATTTTCAAAATAAAATTCATTATAGTAGTAAATTATTAGAATCCATTAATTAATAAATAATTTAATTAACATTTATTTTTTATTTTAATAAATATTTATAATTTTGAGTTTTTTTTGTCATTATCATTTTATTATTTTTATAATAACTATTTCACGTATATATGTATAAACTGGCAGAAAATGTGGTGTCGCATATACCCAAATTGATTAATTTTATTAGAATTCATGCATCTACGATTCTACAGGGAAACTCTCTATATTTATATATTTGTTAGATTTTTTTTGGATTAATTACATAAATGGTACCAAATTTTATCATTTTGTTATAATTCGATATCAAATATTTTAATTATTACAAATTAGTATCAAACATTTCATAAATAATATAATTTGATATCAATTTTCAATTTTCGGTACCGAAAAACTGACAAGACATGTCGCGTCACTATATTATCTACGTTAGAATTATTTTCTCATAAAAATATATTTAAATCAGCATTGTTTCAAAAAATTAAAGAAAAATAAAATTCTAATAATATCGTTTATTTTTTTTTAATATTTGGAAACATTACCTTTTTTAATGTGTTTTCATGAGATAATAAATATGATATAGATAATAGAGCGACGTGATGTAACATGTTATGTCATCTTCTTGTGTTTTGCGCCGGAAATAAAAAATTGATATCAAATTGCAATATTTATAAAATATTTGATACCAATTTGTAATAATTAAAAAATTTAGTAACAAATTATAACAAAATTTAGTACTATTTGTGCCCTAGGTTTCTTTCAATTCACCTCAAAGCTATTAACTGAATTCAATTTTGTTTTTTTAATTGCCCATAAAAATATATTTATGCACTATTAAAATAAAAACACTTATACCGATTTAAATTGAAAGTTGTTGATTTTAAAAGTATTTATGATAAATTTTAATATAGTTACGTATTTAGAATTTGAAATCAAAATATCTTATTAAATTGAAAAAGACTTATGTTATTTCATAAATACCCTTATATTTACTACCAAAATAAATTTAATATTTTCTTAATACGGACTTTCATTATTTTTCAACAAACTGCAAATATTAATTTATCCATTAAATTTATTAATGAAATTTATATCAATATATTTCATTTGTTTCTTAAAATATCATTATCTATGCAATTTGATTACAATTGCAAAATATAGTTTTACTGTCACGACGGTAAAATTCCAATTATACTTTCAAACATACTTTATATCTACAATTAACATAAATTCAGGATCTGAATAATATTTTAATATATTATATTCACTATTAATAATTAAAAATGTTAATTTTTTTATTATCAAATAAATTAAATTTTATTGTTATAATTAATTAATATTAAATTTCATAAATTTCATAAAAATTAATTATAAAATTTAAATAAATTACACAACATTTCATTAATGAAAAAAATATTACATAGAAAAATAAAAAAAAAACTTAAATAAAATCAAACATTAAAAATTCATAAAAAAGAAAAATACTAGATTAATTAATCATCGTTTTTCTCTTTCCAGCAATTCCAATTCTATTCGATTAAGTCATATTGCAATACATGATTTTGAACATATATTAATTATATTAATAAATATATTTATATTATTATGTATAATTAATATTTTTAACTTATTGTATAATTTATATTAATATACATAATTAATTAATTATTTTAACCATTAATTTATATGAATTAATTTTAAATATATAAATCAATAAATAATATCATTTTTATTTAAATTATTGTTAAATAATACACGTGGAATCAATAAAATTTTTTTAATCAATTGAAATTATCTTTTTTATATTTTAAGTATTGAAAGTTTGTAAAAATAATCTCTCAATTTATGCGATTGATCTTGCAAGTACTAAGTAGAATTTGCAATTGCACTTAATCATGCTCTTATTATATTTAATGAAAATTATTTTCTCATAATATATTTTAATTTTTCCGTTGTTCATATTGAGAAATATTTCACATAAATTAATTTAAAACCGATTTAGTCATTTCAATAAAATTGATTTCATAAATTCTTATTGCTTCAACAAAATTTTCATCAATTCATTAAAAAAAAAAAAGTATTCACAACATAAAAAGAAATAACCGGGAAAAAAGTAAAAGCAGTTATAAGAACCGGTCCGAATCTCTGGTATCAAAGTTAGGTCGACCAACAATCTCACCATTTAAAAAAAAGAAACTCGCGCTGATTCGACCGCCACGTATCACTCATAGCATTATATCACCGTTGACGTAATCGTAACTAACCAAAGCATGACCAAAGAAAGACTAAAACGAGATAATTCAATGACACGTGGCGACAAAAGAGAGCAAGTAGGTAATCTACGGTAAATGAGGAAAGTGAAAGAGAGAATCCGGGTGCGTTTGGGTGTAAAAACGCGGGTGGAAAAGCCAAAACAAGAGATGGCTCTGTTTGGATGGTTGGTTATTCTCCTTCTTCCTCTCTCTCTCTCTCGCACTTGCCCCTTATTTATTTATTTATTATTTATTTATTTGTTTGTTTTTTCTGTGGAGAGGAGAGGAGTACACAGCGCCCTTTTCTCTACTTCTCTCTCTCTCTAACGAAAAGAGAAAGGAAAGGAAAAAAGAAAGAACTCCCTCCTTCTCCCTTTCTTTCTCTCTGTGAGAGCAACTCCCCCACGCTAGAAATTGAAGCTTCTTTATATTTTTCTATCTAAACACGGAACTGTTTCTGATTCTGGTGAAGTAAGTTTGATAAGTAGCAGTTTTCCGCGAGGGTAGAGGAAAGGATTGGAGGAATGGGGATTCCGGTCAGGTGTGGTGGAGTTACGGCGTTCTGATGGATGATGATCGTAACAGCTCTTCTTCTAAATGGAATTTGATGCCGGAATTTCGATGTCCCGTACTGGTCCGCCGACTGTCACCGAGGGACCTTCTTTGTCACAGTCGTTGAATCAAGGTATGTATTACGTTCTTCTGCTTCACCTTTATTTTATGCATTATCTTTGGGCCTTTTTTTTGGGGGGGGATTGGAATTAAAAACTACGCGAATGCAATCTACAATACATGATGCATTATCAGTTAAACGTTTGCGAATTGTCTGTTTTACCCCTACCCGCGGTTAATTTGGTTTGATCGCAAGTGGAATTGTACTAATTTTTTGAATTTTAGGAATTTTTTTCCAGTGTCTGTGTTCATGGATTTCTATGGTATTTTGCTGCTTAGGAAGGGAATTAAAGTAGGGAATGAAACTAAAGTTTGTGTTTGTGCTGGTTTTCCTACGTGAATTTTCAGTTTTTCCCTCCTCCGTTCCTGAATATCTGCTTTATTAGTGGTTAAGGTTCATTACAATCATAAGTTTTGGATTGATTCCTTCAAAAGCTGTTCATATTGGTGTTACTTTTGTAGTGTTTCTAATGCAGTTGCTTTGATCATTGTTAAATTACGACGCTGTCATTCTTTTACGAAGTCATATTTGTGGCGCTTAGCCAATGATCGTTACCTAAACTAATTTCCTTTTCCGACTATTTATTTGTTCATTCACTTTAATCTATTATTTTGTTTACTTTTCTCCAATTCAATTCAGATAATGTACATGTATTAAGATTAACATCACCTGGTTTCTTCTTAAATCCTATTCTATCTTTGAGGGTCAATTTCTATTTAACATTTGAATTTTTCTGTATAATAGTCAAATCTTACCTTCCCTCCCCGGGTATGTTACTATATGTGCTGATCTAAAATACAAGAGCTTATTGTGAATTTATTTCTATGTTTGATTGCGGGGAAAATAAAATGACCATGTCGGTGGTCATGTTCTATGCAACATCTCACATTTGTATGATTGGAAAAATGAAAATGAACAGTTTTTCAGCACAATCAATTTATGCTTACTTTACTGAGAAAATGAAAGTTGTACTAATTCCCCTTCTTTGTTTGGCAAAATTTTGAGATAAATATCAAACTCAGTTATCTAATGCCATTTCAGATGCACTGTGGCAAATGAACTTGAGGAGTGAAACAATGGAATCTGGGCCCTATCCTGAGCGTCCTGGAGAGCCAGACTGTTCTTATTATATCAGGACAGGGCTTTGTAGATTTGGGGCTACATGCCGATTTAATCATCCTCCTAACAGAAAGCTGGTACGAACTGTAGCATGTTTAGACAAACTATTGGAACACAGTTAAAAGTACATCTTCTGTATGTTGCTGTATTTGTTTGTGAGTCTCATGTACATTGTGTATGCATGGCCACATATTCACACAAACACGTTTTTTTTTTGCTTACACACTCACTCACTTCCTATTTCATGTTTACTTTGGACTAAAGAAGTTTCTGGGATTAACATTTTCAACTATAATCTGTTGAGTTTCAGGCTATTGCTGCTGCAAGGATGAAGGGGGAATTTCCTGAAAGGATAGGACAACCTGAATGCCAGGTAATAATTTTTTGTTTCCATGTCAATAGTGCTCTAAACTGCTTTTAAATTTGAATCATCCCTTATTTTACTGATTCATTTCCCCCACACCCACTATGAAAAGGAAAGAACCTAATAACTGAGTAGAAGGCAGGAGAGCAACATATCTACTATAATTACATTTTTATCTCCTTCTTTGGACATTAAATTTTTAGCTGCAAATAAGGAAGGAAAATAACTATTAGGAGCTTTGGTTCTCATTTTGAAAAAGCACTTCTTTTCTCAGTTAACACTTAGCATAATTGTGATTGCTCCAAATGCCTCCCCAATAATAGAGAGAGAGAGATAGAGAGAGTGTACTCTCTTGATTAATAGTTTATTTGGAGAAGAAATTAATGGTGATCGAAATCTTGTCATTTTCCTAGAAGAGTAGATAGTTTGGAGTATGTTTCCACTTGATCAAGTAGAATGTGGGAGTGTCCGCATGGGTGTCTTGCCTGATGTTGTAACATTGTATATATAATGATACTCTAGTTAATAGTACTGTTCCTTGACTTTTATTTGCCATATTTGCTAGAGAATTAACGTTGAAGTTGAACTTGGCTTATGGTTTATGTAGCTTGGATCATGATTCTGAAATGGGCATTTGCATATGACATACTAATTGATGTTTTAACTGCACTGTAGTACTATTTAAAAACGGGAACTTGCAAATTTGGAGCCACATGCAAGTTTCATCATCCTAAAGATAAGGCTGGTATTGCTGGAAGAGTATCCTTGAATATTTTGGGATATCCACTTCGACCGGTAGGTTTTCTCTCTCTTTTTTTTCCCTGAATGAATGAGATAAAATGTATCTTGTTTAATTGAAATATTTGGTCACTCAATATTGGGCATGTTCTGCAATCTGTCTGTAAAATCTTCCTGATGATTGCTTTTTCGATTATGCGCTAATATTTTCACCTTTTATATGCATGTAGTTATATCCATGGTATTAGAAGCACATATTTCTAGCTGGCACAGTAAGTAAAAGAGAAATGTCTGAATCCATAATGATGATAAAATTCTTAAGAATAACCTAAAATAGGCAGGAATGCAGGATACTTACAGGACAAGGCAGAGAATGTGTAGAATATGAGGACTGAGGAGCACTAAATGATAGTTTGTTCAACTTTTCCTGGATTTTTTTTTGACATCCAGACTACTGAGCTTTTCTTTTAATTTCTTCTTTCCTTTCGTTTGGTGCTTCGGAAAATATCATTAACCTATCATTTCACACAAATACACAATACATATGTTTAAAAACTTTTGGGAGTATAATGGGAAAATTATTCTGATGAATAACACTTTGAAGTTCTTTATATTATTAATCACGACTTTTTTCAGTTCTATGCAATAAAAATCTTTCATTTCACAATGAAAATCAATATACCTGGTCTGTGTTTCATCTTTCTGCAGAATGAGATGGAGTGTGCTTACTATTTAAGAACTGGTCAGTGCAAGTTTGGAAGCACTTGTAAATTCCACCATCCTCAACCAGCTAATGTAATGGTTCCATTGCGTGGTTCCCCTGTTTATCCTACTGTTCAATCTCCAACTACTCCTGGTCAACAATCTTACCCTGGAGGACTTACAAACTGGTCAAGACCTTCATTTATCACTAGCCCGCGCTGGCAAGGTCCTTCAAGTTATACACCTTTGATTTTACCTCAGGGAGTAGTATCTGTTCCAGGCTGGAATGCATACAGTGTAAACTTCTCTATACCTTTTGTTTGAATATGCAATGATATGGATTGAGTGCATTTCATCATTATGGTAAGAGCAGGCTCACTATTAACTAAAGCACCCTCAATTTGCTCTGGCTTACACAGCTACAATGCTTTCAAATTTTCAATCATCATGTCTCTACACATAAAATATGTACTTATTGTCAACAAAATAATAGTTTTGATTTGCATTTTGGAGAATACAGTAGTACAAATCCATAAAAGGAAAGAGAAGTTTCTTTTGATGCCAGTATTTCACTTCTTGGTTGTTGTTGCTTTGAGTCCTCGTAATTTGCTGTTGAAGTTGCATCAACTGTATATTTGTTCCCCATCTCCACACTATTTTTCTTTTTTTTTTTTTTCCATTAATTTACATGTCTTTGTGGATGTTTGCATAGCATCCATGTCTTTCAGAATTGGATCCAGTTCTAATTGGAACAATCTTTTCCAGCCCTGGCAATAGATATTCTCTTTGATAATGCTACATTCTCTATGATTACCTAGAATCCATTTTCCAACCTTGAGAGTTCTAAGGTTCGGGTGCATTTTTGTTGCATTAGCTGTCAAGTCCGGGTTGGTTGGTGAAATGATCTGCTTGTTCGGCATAAATGCTGATGGTAGTTTTAGGGAAATGGTGATCATGGATAGGGTGCTATTAGTGAATACTGTGACAGTGTTCTTGAAGAGTTTGGGAAAGGCAACCTAAAATTGGGAATTTTAATTCATTGTTGAATCCTATTAGTTCGGAGGATCTGCTTTACTGTAATAGCTGAATGTGGCTCCAATGTTTGATTCAAACTCAAAAGAGCCAAACTAGAATTTAATTATTGAATAACTCAATTTCTTAGATTTATGATTGCCTAGGTTTTGGATGCCTCTATAATATGGTTGGGTCATGAAAGCAGGCTAGTCTTTTAGAACCTGGTCTCTTTACTATTGCTTAAAGTTTCAGAATTTTCAAGGGCAAAGTGAGAATGTCAAATTTTCCACTTAAATATGTTCTGTCTTTTTTTTTTTTTTTTGAACTGAACCTATTGCTCAGATTGTATTACGTTACGGAAACACAAGTAGACATATATGTTAAGCACTTGAAGATTGGTCTACTTTTTTCTGATTGCTTTTTTCAGACTTTCTTCCGTGTGTGTGATGTGATCCAAACCATATATTGGTGGTAGGTTGTGTTATCTGCATCTGTAAAAGCAACAAGTGACACCAGATCTCTCTCTCTCTGTGGTCTAGTTGTTTCTTATTTTCCAGTTATTATTGAGTTTATAAGCTTTTACATGTATTAGCTGTTTTGGTTTGTGCTCTGTGAAACTTGTGATCAATTAGAAGAGTGACATAGTTACTAAATGCCAAATTCCAGGGGCAACTAGGATCAGTATCGTCTCCAGAGGGTCAGCTTCAAACAGGAAATAATCAGATCTATGGAAGCTCACGCCAGAGTGAATCGATGAATACAGGATCTCAAGGGACACTTTCTCCATTCCGCTCTAGCTCGGTTCCTGTAGGATTCTATGCATTGCAAAGGGATAATGTTTTCCCTGAGAGACCTGGCCAGCCTGAATGCCAGTTTTACATGAAAACTGGGGACTGTAAGTTTGGTGCAGTTTGTAGGTTCCATCACCCCAGAGAAAGGCTAATTCCTGCTCCAGACTGTGTCTTGAGTCCTATAGGCCTCCCATTACGGCCAGTGAGTTCTTTTCTCCATGATAACTTTTTTCTTTCTGTGAGATTGTCATTATCAATTATGCCACTTGTACTGAAATTTCATTGTCATTTGGTGATTAGATTCACAACAATAAACTGCTTCTTATTTTTATGGTCATTTTCAGTAGTTGCCTTAAAGTTTTTCTGACTTGTACATTTCTTTTCTGTGCAACTTAAAAACTACATATGTTTTCAAATGTTGGGCCCCTGTTCAGTCTCAATGGCTGGATGGTTGCAGTCCATTCAATGGATTTGAGTAAAAAAATTGTTGCAGGACTTTCTCCTTATGCATAGTATCTATGACCAAATTACTCTGTCCCCTCTGCTATAAATTTATGAAAAATTGTTGAAAGTGGCCACTTTTGTGATACTTCACATGCTCAAAAGTCCCTATTCCCCTTGAGCAGTCATTCACAAATTATTTATCCTCTCTAGCTTTAAGGCGCACAAAAAGTTTATTGAATTTGCCACTTACGTGAATTTGTTACCAGTTTTCCTTTGAGCATCTTATATGCATTGACATATGGATAAAATACCAACTCATGAATTGATAAAAATGAAAAAAATATTATCATTATTTTTTAAAAATAAGTTTCCTATCATCCATATGCAATTCCATTAATGTTTTCCACATTTACTTCTAGACACATGCATAAATACATCAACTTAATAGTGTTATACTTGGATCAAGATGCTACATAATTGTCATCACTCACTTGTCTAAATTATGGTAGGGAGAACCTTTGTGCATCTTCTACTCTCGCTATGGTGTCTGCAAGTTTGGTCCAAGCTGCAAGTTTGACCACCCTATGGGAATTTTCACATATAATTTCTCTGCTTCATCTTCAGTTGATTCCCCAGTTCGACGTTTGCTGGGGTCATCATCAGGATCTGGTGCATTAACTTTATCATCAGAAGGGCTTGTTGAAGCAGGCTCAACAAAACCCAGGCGACTATCTCTATCAGAGCCTAGACAGATTCCTTCTGGTGATGATAATATTGACCCAGAAGGATAAATGCTGCCTCAAGATTTACCATTTACAATCTTTTGATCGATAAACAAGTGTTGTCTGTAAATTCATTTCCCATTGCTGGAGATGTACATAGGTCATGCCAAGTTGATAATGCAATTCAGCTGACAGAATTGTCTCTGAATTTTCACATTGATGCATTGTATAATCTGCAAATATTGTCACATTTGGTAAAACCTGTGTGAACATTTCATCTGTCCCAAGGCCCATTTTTCTTCTTTCATGTTCAACTTTTCTTCCATTTTGTTATATAAAACTTCTCTATTGCAAGTTATGAGGCTTCAGTCTAATTTTTGGAATCTTCATCCTAGTTTTCCGAGTTTCAAATGCTCATTTAGAGGCCCTGCATTCTGTAATAGTTTTGCATGTACGTGGAATTGAACATCATCATATTGTCCATCCCGATGTCTCTTTTTCTTCTTCTTATTCTTCTTCCTTTTTCTCTAATGTTAGTTTGCTAGAGATGCGAATGACTGGTACTATCACCTTGAAACTTCAGGAACTGTTTCCCTTCTGTTAGTAGAGTAGCAGTTCCCCTTATTGCTTGGATTCTGTGATTTTACTTGCTAATTCCATTAATTATATTTTGAGGTAGGTTTCTTCTCGCAGAGTTTCTTCTTTTAGAATTTTGGATGGGTTGAATTTGGTATGAATAGTAAAGCATTTGCTGGTAGCTGGATGAAGTGGAATTTATTACTTATTCACTTGGGAGCTTATCAGATGATAATTTGAGGCCTACATGTACCACAGGTGAACTTCATGGTGGATATCTCTCCTCAGTTATGTTACCATTAGCTGTTGCAAAAGATTAGTAGGTAGTTTTAGCAATTGCTTTGGTATTGCAAGATCAATGATATCAAATCTGATTTTTGCAGAAAGCCTTTTGAATTGACAGGCAATTGGTAACAGAGTGCGTAAATTCTCCCTGCTTCTGCATCAATCTTCTACAGTATATTCCAGAAGTTGTACCAGGTACCTGGGGAACATGATTAATTTTCTTGATAATAACTATAATGATCTTGGAACACAGGGTCACCATATTGCCAGGTTTTTATATTCTTTTTATGTTCAACAATATAATGGCATTCAGATGTCTTGTAATGCCAATTTCGAAGCACAAGCAATTTGACCTTCCATTATACTATGTTTTGAATTCCTTTTGTGATCTATGTCAGAGTCTACAAAAGATTGGAGAATATTGTTCACATTACTACTTGAAGCCCTAAACTTAAGCACATGATCATCACGTGCAATGATTACGTATTGTCTTCAGTTTGACATTGCTTGATCAGAATTGCCTCATTGAGTCATTTTCATGGCTTGAGACTATCTTGGTTTTGCATGCTGTAATTGTTCCAACTGTTTATATAATCTTTGGTGCAAAATGTCACATGGATATAATACTAGATGAAATTATGTCTAAAAACTGCTCAATATTTTCTAATTTTTCTAGGTTATCTGTATTTCTTATTGATCTGTTGTAAGATCCTTCACCTTGAAGTAGCTGTTTTGTGTATCAGTTGTTAGGTGAGAATGGCTCCGCGGTTTTGCTTGCTCCTTGTTCCGTCTTTAGTGACACTCAACCTCTACTCGAGCACATTCACACGGTTTGGACACTCATGAGCAAATATTCCACATATTCCACTTATTTGGATAATGACAAAGAATGATATGCGGGATAGAGGACCTTACTTTCTTGAGCAATGCCAGGGATTTTCAAGTCAATATTGTTTTCAAGACGAAACAACAGGAACGAGAATGGGATGTGTCGGGTGTGCTTCTGCTGGTTTTCATAGTTCAACCATGTTTTAACGAGTACAAATTTCTATTATTTGCCTAGAGTCTCGTTGTGTTCAATTGTGTTTACATGGAATGCGACCAAGAACATTTAGAAAAACTTTTCTTTTGTGAAAAGTAAAATAAAATCATTTATCCCTTTGTAAGAATTTTTATTTAATTACTATTTTTTAAGATTTAAGAAAAATAAATGCAGCTTTAAGAGTCAAGTAGTAGATTCAAAAAGTACACTTCAGATGACGGATGTATATGTTTTTAATTTAATAAATTAGAAAACGAAAAGGTGAAAGGCAAATCCTCCGAATAATAAGTTGTTAATAATACGAAATGATACATTTAACAAAAAGGAAATAGGAGAGCTAAAAATTCCCAATAAAACTCCATAATTGGAACCAAAACAAAATTGTACAATGGCAAAGAGCAAAGACCTCATTCTTTAGCAGTTTCAACCTGCTTCTTCTTAGCCGCATCAATACTTCCCACAGGAAGTAATGTCTGAAAAAATTTCTCTGTTAGACGATTTATCAAACAGGTGGTGAGCATTAAAACGAATAACAGTGTTGCCAAGCCAAGATAAAAGAGAGATGAAATTACAAGGTCAGGTTTATAAACATTGTGGACAACTGAGGCACCAGCAAGAAGAGAAACGATAACAACAATGCATGACCAACCTAGTGAGGGAGTGCCTGTAGGCTGCTTCCCTGCTCCGAATTTCTTATTCATTCTCAGTTTAAGAAGCCGACAGAGGAGGAGGAATAATCGCTTCGGTTAGTTGATGGTAGTTAGCTAATCATTAGGGGAAATTTACACGTATAAACGTGGAAAGTTTTATTCAATTATACCGGTAAAAATTTTGTATTTTCAATCTCGTTTTCTACATTTTTATTTTTATCAGTTTTTTTTTCAAATATTAGATTTTGTTGTGTATTTAATATATTTTTTATTTAATTAAGATAATAAATGATCATTTTTCACATTTTAAATATAGATTAATAATTTTATTAACTTGTATAACTACTATTAATTTTTATGCCTATATTTATTTATTTTTAATTATTACTTAATTAACTTAATTAGCAAAATAAATATGTAAAATTGAATTTAATTAACTTAATTATCAAATTAAATATGGGACAAAATTTAATTACAAAAAAAATATGTAAGCTTGTATTTAATTAACTTAATCAAAGTTATTTACTTTGGTAAACTTAGGTAGATTTTTGGTAATTTTTAGTTGATAGATTAACTTAATGTTAGGTAAACCTTGGATAAATATTGGGTAAATATTGGGTAAATATTAGGTAAATCTTACATAACTTTAACTTTGATAAATTTTCTTATAAACATTTAGTAAATCTATGATATAACTTAAATAAATCTTTAATAAACCTTTTATGACTTCAATTTTCATTAATTTTATGGTAAATTTCAGTTAAACATTGGATAAATATTGAGTAGATTTTGAATAAACCTTATCTAACTTCAACTTTCATTAATTTGTGGTAAATTTTAAGTAAACATTAGGTAAATCTTGAGATAAATTTTAAATAAACATTTTGTAACTTTAATTTTCATTAATTTTTTGGTAAACTTTGGATAATTATTTGGTAAATCTTGGATAATTCTTGAGTAAACCTTGAATAATTTTTGGATAAATATTGAGAAAAACTTGGTAATTTTGAGTAAATTTTATGTAACCTCAACTTTTATTAATTTTCTTGTAAACATTGGATATAACTTGAGTAAACTTTAAGTAAATGTTTAATAAATTTTGTGTAATTTCAACTTTTATTAATTTTCTTATAAATATTTAATATAACTTAAGTAAATATTGGGTAAATATTTGATAAATATTTTATAAATTCAATTTTTATTAATTTTGTAGTAAATTTTTGGTAAATCTTTAGTCAATTTTGGGTAATTCTTTAATAAACCTTAGTAAATATTGAGCAACTCTTACTTAATTTCAATTTTCATTAATTTTTTGGTAAATATTGGATAAATTCTAGATATAACTTGAATAAATTTTAAGTAAATTTTTAATAAAATT
The DNA here is from genome assembly GCA_949630135.1 of Balakata baccata. Classification (NCBI taxonomy): domain Eukaryota; kingdom Viridiplantae; phylum Streptophyta; class Magnoliopsida; order Malpighiales; family Euphorbiaceae; genus Balakata; species Balakata baccata. The sequence goes on along the minus strand of CATIWF010153453.1, from coordinate 17,557 downwards.
TTTATAATTTTAATTTTTATTAACTTTGTAATAAATTTTAATTGCCAATATTTTTGAAAAAAACTTTATATTGGCAAAAAGTTCTGAAATGTTTATCTGCTTTCTATTTTTGTAAAATTCTCAATAATTGAGATCAAAACGCGCTCAGACTGGGTTAGGCAAGATTAGGCCCATTAATCTCTTTTTCCCCCCTTCATAGTTGGACAATTCACAACAGTAAGATCACATCAAAAGATCAGACCCATATTCCTTCTTCCATAGGAAAAGCCAATTTCAAGCCTTTTTAGCTGCTTTTGATATTGATGGACCCCATATTCCTTCTTCCATGGGAAAACTTCAAAAAAAAAAAAAAACATTTAATTTCAAGACTTTATAGTTGCTTATGTTATTGATGACCCATCAAGGAAACGGATAGACATGTATATTTGGTGGAATGGTATGAATGTGTTAAAAATTTTATAAGAGAACCAAAGGAGAAAATAAGAAAATGGGTTGCTTTAGGTCAACAAATTAAGAGAATTGGACACAATTGATACTTTCTTTATATACTATAACATTTTCATATCGCAATTCAAAAATTACTAAAAATATTTTCTTAATATATTATATTTCTAAAAAATGTGCTTTTAGAAATGTTATCATCCCAATATTTGCAAATTTCCTATTACTATTATAATTTTTAATTGCATTAATCACTCTCAATATTCTGATTAAAAAAAACTACCTTAAACGTGGTCTACAACTCTAATCTTATTATTTCACTAAATTTTATTTCCATATATCATACATGTTAAAATATATCATATATATAATACAATATTATATACAAATGCCATATAATTTAATATTTTTTATATACATTTAATAATTTAAGGAATATATATATATGTTAAATATATTTGATAAAATTTAATACATAAAATACATTATATATACATTAAATCTAAGTTAAAATAAATACATTAGATATATATAAAATATATTATATATATTATACAATATTATATATACGTAAAATACAAATACCATATAATTTGTATATATATGTTATATACATTTAATAATTTGAGTATAATGAAAAACTGAAAAACTAGAAAAAGAATAAGAGATAAAATCAATAGAGTTATAAATATAATAAAATTCTCATTTATTCACAAGAGACATAAAAATGTTATAAATTTGAAGAGAGAATAAAATAGTCTATAAATCAAAAGGAGAATAAAAAAAACTTTTATGACCAAAAAAAAAATATATGGTGTACTTTCCACATAAATTAATTAGAGAATTGATAAGTTAAAAAGAATTTTTGAAAGCCGTTTGATATAATATATGTGGAGTGTCTTTTAGTATTTTTTTCATTTTATAACTTCAAACTTCTAAGCAGTAGATTAACTCGAAAATTAAGCATAATGTCTCCAAGATAACGAATAACAGTCTTCTTCCTTATTATTCCTCATGAATTTGATGTGATGAGAAAATAAATAAGAAGGGTATAAGTGCAGTTGAAATAATCAATACTTCAGCTTTTATGGTATAAATTTTAGATTGGGTGTCATAAAAGAATAAGGCAGGAAGCAGAACCCTCAGTCACGCACTATCTGCTTCAGTGTGTAAATAAAAAGTGGACTGCCTGTTACATTATTTATTTTGACATAATACACTGTTATCTCTTGAAATTTAAAAAATATACAATTTACCTATATAGCTTGACATAATATACTAGTATCTTTGACTTTGAGATTTGAAAAAAAATATAATATACTAATAAAAAAATAATTTTTTTTCTCAAAAGTATTAGTCCAGTGAATCAAATTTATAAGGAATATTAGTGTAATATGTCAAAATTTCATATGATAAATAATATAATTTTCAAAGTTTAGAAATGTATTAGTATATCATGTCAAATTATAAGAGCAAATCATATATTTTTTAAATCTTAATAAATACTAGTATATTATATTAAACTATACGAAAAATAGTTCCACAGTAAAAACTCTCCACTTCAAAAATCAAAACTCATTTCTCACAAGAAGCCCCTAAACCAACAGCATCTCCATTTTCCTAATTCTTATTTCACCACCCCAAATATATAGTGGAAAATATACTGTTATTCTTTTTAGTATAAAATAGAATTTTCTATACCCTATTTTTATTTTGGATTTTTCTACTAATTTATTATATAGAATAACTTTTTTACATATTATATTTTGAATGACTTTTCTTCTTACTCTATATTTCTTTCTTTTTTTCACCCCTATTTAGAGCCTTTTTCTTTTTAGGATTTAGATTATACTCTCTATTATCTTAACTAAAATTTTCTATTCGAAATACACCTTCTTAATTATTTCTTGGATTTTTCACTAATTAAGCATATAGGAAGCCGAATAAATGTGATGTATGGTAATTATATATGTAGTATATATTTTATATATATTTGCAATTATTAAATACATGAAATAATGTATGACAAGTATGTGATATTTATATATATAATATATACTTTACATATATCTGTGTTACTCGTAATTATTAAATGCATATAAAAATTTATAATAAGTATATACTTAATATATGTTTTATATATTTATATTACTCAAATTATTGAATGTGCATAAAAATAAATGATAATTATGCACTTTTTTATTTTATTTTAAATGACAGTTTTATTGTAATTAAATCTCTATCTAATTATATCGTCTATCACTTTTTATATATTGAGAATTGAATTGAAATTTAAAAAAATACCTTAAATTAAGATTCTCCCATATATATTACATATAAAATCCATATACTTATTATATATAAAATCTACATATACATTTTTACACACTTATTGCATATATTTCACATATACATTATATTTCGTTTTTCTATATATACTTTTTAAACTAATTGTTAAGTTTAAGTTAAAATTTTTACATAAATGTTACATATAAAATTCATATATTTGTTACATATAAAATCCATATATATATATATATTTCTATATACTTGTTGCATATATTTTACATATACATTTTATTTTTATTTTGAAAATTATTGTTAAGTTAATTAAAATTCTTACATATATATTACATAAAAAATTCATAGACTAAAAAATAAAAATTGATGTATATGGTATTTTTTTTTATTTTGTGCAAACTTTTTCTGTATACTTAGATTTTTAAAAGATAAAAGTGATTTAGGCGGTTAAAATTTTTAATATTAATTGAAACTAGTATAATTAATGCAGAAATTTAAACTTTCCAAAATAAAATTTTAATTATAAGGGAATAATGTTATATAATTAAGAATATGCTCATAATAAAATTAAAATTTAAAATTTTTTAAATCTCAATTTTAGTAATTTTTAAATTATAATATAAAAATAATATTAGATATATAGAAAATATGATTTATATCCATTTTCTCAAAATATATGCAAATGACCCAATTATTAAGGACCCTCCGTCACTTTACTACTACCTAAGCTCTTCAAAACCCATAAATTGCACTTGTATTTATGATCCACCAAATCAACAATTACTTTTTCCTACTCAACAGATCAAAACCCAAAAACTCAATTCCCAGTTCCCAGTTCCCACTAATTGAAGCTGAAACACCAAACCCATCAAAAAATAAGGGAAAGAAAGAAAATACCCATCATGTCTTCTTATGGGGTCACCTTTCTTCTCATTCTGCTAATTTTGCTTTTCTCTAATGTGATCAGTTACAGTGATGCGAGTACCAGTGCAGCCCATGTGAGTTGTGTTTGTTTCTTTTTTGAATTTCTTAGATCCCTTCTTAGTTCTTGTCAATTGGATTATGATTTCTTGTGGCTTTTTTCTGTGGATTGAATGTTTGTTTTGTGGGTTTCTTAATTTTGAGGCAAATGGGTCATTAACGAGAAATGAGATGTTGTCATTTATGGAGCCGGAGAAGGTGGTGGAGATGAGACTGGTGATGAATGAGAGCAGGAGGAAATTGGGCGGTTTCCAGATTTGTGCACTATGTACTTGCTGTGGAGGTGCCAAAGGTCTTTGCTTGCCGTCTCCTTGTTGCTATGCCATCAATTGCAACATTCCAAACAGGCCTTTTGGTTTCTGTTCTTTCACTCCTAAGACCTGCAATTGCTTTGGATGCCATATCTAATTCTTCATCTTTTGCTTCTGTGCCAATTCTGAGTGTGAATGGGAAGAAGAATATCTGTTCTTCATTTGTTTGTTTATAATTTTATTATTATTTTTTTCATTTTTAAGAATACTATTACTGCTGAGAATCGCTGTTTCGAAGTAAGCTTTTGCTATTTCCAGTGGGAATTGTGTATAAATTTTTATGGAAGTAGCATTGTCCGAAGATAGTGGCAGTACTAGGGTTTAGCACTATTTGGTATTTGAGGAAACATTGTTCTTTGTTTATCAAGCTACTGCTTGTGATAATTTTAGTAGTTGTTTTAAGAATATCTTTTTCCTAGTGCTCAATAGAGCTAGTGTGTTTACTCATTACTAATATCTAAGATTCATCTTATTTTAATACTCTCTTCTTATTTTTTTTGGGCCAAATGTGGAAATTAACTCTGAACTATATCCCATCGAGCGAGTCATCACATCAATTTTGATTCAGTGTAAATAAGCTTTCAAATTTTAAATTCAGTGTAAATTAGCCCATGAACTATGCTATATGGAGGGAGTCACCTCTCATCAGACCGAGTTAGCTCACTATTCTGGTTTAAGAGGCTTAATTGCCCTTGATTTAAGTTCGAAAACTTATTTGTACTGAGTCAAAACTGAAAAAATGACTTACTCCATAAGGGATAATTTAGGGGTTAATTTGCACCTTTAGCTTTTTTTTTTTATATATTTCAAATATATCAAACGGGTATCTTTATTTCCACTGGTGTTTTTGTTAGACTTATTTTATCAAAGTTGTTGTCTTTATTCCTACTTTCCTTTACTGCTTCAACTCTGTCTCCTTTGATCCTGATTCTAGTCCATATTTGTTTTGAAAAAAGAGAACTTTTCTTTTCTTTTGGTTCAACGGCTGGCTGCAACTAATATCCCTCTCCTTCCAATCTTGGTAATTTTCATACTTGATTTCTTGGGCTTTTACCGTTATGGTTTTTTTTTTTGAGGTCAAGCGGAGAGCAGATGAGCATAAACTGTATTTTCTTGCAGCATAACTTTAGACGGATACGTTGAGAAGCTAGCATAATGTTTCTGGCAATGGTGTGCTTCTGTTCTGTTGTACTGGGCCTAAGAAATGCTAAGTTACCTACATATTCTATGCATGCGTTGTCCTGCCAAGTTCTAACGGATAATTGGCACCCTCCAGCAGACACACTCACGCATCAATATCAAAAGAGAGGCACAGAGAGTGGCTGGTTTTGAATGACTTTAAATTTGCTGTGCTAATTGCTTGTGTAAAAGCCATTTTGATAGATGAGTTTTTATTGCTGGTGGATAAGATAGAGGTGATGATATTAATGCATGCAGGTGTGGCCAACCCCAAGTATTAAGGTGGGTGGAAAGTTGGGTAGGGGCAATTAAGCCTGAGCTGCTACTTGCTACGGTGGTAAGGTGAAAGTGTTAGATTTTTCTCATGCCTAGATCGGGTCTTTACGGATCAATCTAATATAGCTACTTTGCATACATTAGGTAATATCATTTGAATGATTCAAAACAGTCCATTCAAGTTAAATATTGTCTGGAAAGTGTTCCTTTTCTCTTGAAAGGCCATTTGATATATTTTTCAAAAGATAGTCTCCTGTTCTGCTGTTGATCAATATAGTAGGGAACCAAATATTAAAATTTATATGGCACTCGCTGGATTTCAATTTTGTAGCCTCATAACTCCATTGCTTTAGATCGTATAAATTCTGTATTTTTGTATGTGATTCATTGTCTACTCGTCTTGTACAGCAGCAGCAGGTATATTTTATACCAGCGAATCTTGCAAGTTTTGCATTTTTATTTAATCTTATTCTTGTTTTTTTTACTCTCTCCTGCTATATATATATATAATTTTTTTTTTTTTCTGTGTTCCTTGTGTTATTATATTTGAAGCTATGAAACTCAATGGGGATGGGTTTAGAGCAAAATATATTTAGGGTCTTTTGGGTTGGGTTAATGGGGATGTGGAGAATGGAGGAGCTGTAGGGTTTAGAGCCACATCTGCAATTTGGTGACTCAATAAGAGTGTTTTTGGGAATCTTGTTTTTCTCATTTTTAATGAAAATTAGCAACAACCCATGTGCTATTTTGAGGGCAAATCGCAATCAAATTATGTTTTTTTTATTTATTTATTAAAAAATACATTTGCAGTAAATTTCTCTGGCTGGGATCGTGCGTATGCCTATATCATATCATTACAACAAGTAGCAGCCATTATCAAGAACCATTTTTTCTTCCATCAGATCATTAAATTAAAAAAAAAAAAAGAAGACTCTAAATTTTTAAAGAATAACGTTTTTTTTTATATTAAATTTATATTTTTTATTGTATTTTATTGCAATATTAAATATTGATTTTAATATACATTGGTTTTAAAATTGAAGTCAACATAAGAATACAGCGAAATAAGAATTAAATGTGTATTAAAATAATTATATATATATATATATTTATTATTTATGTTAGGAATTAAAATTTAAGTAGAAAGATGGATCAAAATTGTCCCTGAAAATGAAAGCCGCTATTTTTTCTCTGTTTTGTTTTTCTTCACAATTTGACATGTGTGAAATTACACTGTCTACCTAATAAAAATGCAGAGCCCAAATGAAGTTCTTTATTGACGAAAACTTCATTGATATTCACCCGAGTATGAAACCTTTTTGCCCTTGTTATTGCACTTTTGCACTCTTCTAGTCTTTATCTATATATCAATATTCAATACAATTATCTCACCGAAGTTAATTATCACACAAATCACAAAGAGACAACATTCTGTTAATATCAATACTGTCAATATTGGTAGATGATAGTGAACAGAAAAGTCTTAAAACATCCATTTTGCAAAAATTTAATTATCACACAAATCCCATCACAACATTATCTAATTATCACAATATTATACAACTCATCCAGAAACTTACATGAAGCCCCAGATGCTCAAGTTCACACCTCCACACCTGCCCAAGTTCATACACTATAGTTGTATAAAGATATGTAGATGAAATTCAGTTTTGAATTTCAGTTGCTAAACCTTCAGAAGAATGATTATCTGCAACCAAGGATGCGGGAAGTTTCGTTACAGCAAACAGAATATCCGCATAACCGACTACGCCTACTAAAACATCATTATTGTCATCCCCGGTCACCCATACATGGGTTGCCCGGTGAGACAGCATCTGAGCCATGACGGCAGCCAGTGAACTAGTAATCTTGCATGTTAGGGGTGCACTTCTGCCCCTATACATGCTCCTACCACTTCCAAAACTTGAACTGCCTGGATTGAACCCAATGCTTCTGCTGCTGAATTTCCTTGGTCTTGTCGATCCACCACCTTTCACTGTATTGTTATCTCCAACTGTTGAGTTAACTATTAAATCAGGAAGTGATCTTGAAGTTAAATTATCCTCAACCCCCATCACAAACTGCCCAGCCGAAAGATTGGCTAAAGCCCATGCTGCAGCCAAATAATCACATTTCCATAATCTTGAGGCTGAAATTTCCCCTATGATCTTACAATGACCTTCTGGCGTGGTCTCCAAGACAGCAACTGCATAGGGATCTTTGGGTAGCTTTCGTGTAACTTCAACAGCTGGAAGAGATGCATCAATTGAAGAGTAGTTCAAGTTAATGGCTCCAAGGGATGAGATGGAGGAAAGAGGGAGTGGAGCTAAAGCACCAAGGCAACCAATGATAAAACGGATGACATCTTCTCTAGAGAGACAGCAGAACTTATCCTGACTGGAACTGGCAGATAATGTGGACGGTCGATTCGTGTTGATAGTGAGATTATTGCTGCTGTTGCTGGCATCAGCATTTTTGAGCCACTTACCGTTATAGAGAATTGAGAATCGTTTGCTCATACCTTTCCAAACTATGCCTTTGGAGACCAGGAGACGCTTTGCACCTTGCTTCATCATCTCCAATGCGTCAATTAATCTATCAGAATGCAACAAATCTACTTGATAACTGTCTAAGCAAGATTTATCATGAATTATAATTAAATTTGGTTTTACATGAGATTACAATAATGAAAAACAATTTCACTCATTTTTTCTGAAAAGTTATTACAGCTCAAATTAAAGACTACTAAAGAAGTGAAATCCTTTTGTGAAGAAATTGAGTTCGAACATTCTTGATCTCTATATTTCATACTTGATTTTAGGAATGTCATCCTATAAAATAATGCTTATTTCCATCAAAGCCTAATAATTCATCCCAAGGATGTTAATAACATGTAATCATGTATAACAAGACATGCACATCTAGTAAGGTATAACAAACAATATAACATATCAACATTCCAAAACCTCACCCTTCATCCTTTTCACTACATGGATTTTAACTGCATCACTCCAGCTTCTGTTCAATTCAACTTCACACCAATTTTGCTTCCCAATCCACATCCTCATAGTTATTAAAGGCGCAAGACGTACTAAGCCGCTAAAGGGTCCTAGAGCCTAGGCGTAAGGCGCAGGCACGTTCCTAAGTGACATGAGGTACAAAAATAAAAAATAATTGAAAAAAATTATAAATTTTATTATTAGACTACTGGCAAAATAATATAATATTATAACTATTAAAACTCAAAACACATAAATCATAACAACAAAATAAAAACACAGAGAGAAAAAAAAACTCAATTAAAGTTTGAAATCCTAAACACAAGGTTCCTAAGCTTACTAAACACACAAGAATCATAAGCTTACTAATATAGTAAACTATATTTAACAAGTTCTAATACTTATCAATTATGAATTATCATAGCAAAGCACAATTAGATTTGCATCTAAATTGTGTTGTTCAAATCATCTTTATGAAGGTTGGAATGAATGTTTTCTTTGCCCTAACTTTTTTTTTTCTATTTTATTATTTGTTTTGGAAATAATTAAGTGTGGTAAGGTCTACTGAGAATTCTTTTCAATTTATAATCAATAATTCAGATTTCTCTACACTAAAAACAAAAAAAGAAAACAAATATTTAACTAATATCACAAAGGCGCGAGCCTTTGTAACAGTGTGCGCCTTTGGGTTTTTAAGGGGCTAAGGCTGGAGCCTAGTGCACCTTGAGCCTGAGACGCGCCTTTAACAACTATGCATATTCTAGTTTCGCATAATTAACAAGTATAAAAGTTGCACTTTAGCAGCTGTTGCCACATCATAAGAACCTATTATTTTGGTCGCAAACCAAAAGCTTGCCTATCTTCACAGAACTAATGTCTGCTAAGAAATATAAGACCATGCTAGCATTGGCTACCAATCAATTCTACCCTTTCTTTTGTCTCTTCTAAATACACCATTTTACAGTAGAAACATGAGATTTATAATCTTCTTATTGGAGTTGATGGGTAAACAATGCTTGCATCATGAATGGAACATCTTTATTTAGTACTATGTTCATTAGTTAGTTGTATTGCTTGAATTCTAGCCAGCTCCTTAATTATTTATTTGTTTAATGCATTTTGAATTTCTTTTATCAAAAAAGAAAATCACGTAGTGACAGGCCAAAACAACACTATTTGAAATGTAGAGACAGGATTCCTGTATCCATGCTCCGCTCCTACCCACTATGTTCCTCCTTTCAAAGCATCTATGCTACATCTCTAAGTTGATTGCGGACATAAACCTCAACCTGAATTGATCACGAATGAGAATTATGGTGTTGAGGATCATGCTTGGGCGGATTTATAACCAGAAGGTGAATGTGCACCACCACTTAAATGGCGTGTATCAATGCAAGAAATGACAAGAGGCATCAGGTGAGAAGGGGTGTGATGCCGTGGAGGTTTAATTGTTGAATTGGTTTCTCATCTATTGAGGACAAAATGGAAAACAATTATATGATTTTTAAAGTCAGAGACAAAAGGAAGCTAAAGCAATGTTATTCCACATGATAATGTGGGGATGACACCAGCCTTTTATTAGTCTCACAGCACTGTATGTCTCAAGGGTGATTGGTGATCCAGAACTGAAAGTTAGGATTGGACATCAATTCCCAAAATAGGAGGGGAGTGTACCTATGGGCAAAACAACTTCTACAACTAAATTATTCAATATGTAAACATAAATATAAAAAATATACCTATAAAGTGAAAAAGCATAAATTCATTTATAGGACTCTCCACAGTAAGCAACAAAATTTTACATCCTTTCAGTGGGAAGGAAAACAAAAGATTGCAATGTTAGTTTAAGGATGGATTCAAGAGGAGTATGGGCCATTGGTAATCGTTAGGACTCTGTAGCCATTATCAATATTTAAATTCACAAACTTCACGGATGCAAGAGAATGCAATGTCATGAAAAAAACTGGCAATCTATATATAGAACTGTAGCATCCAATGAGGTCAAGTAGCACCTTCAAGTGTCAGGTGCATTTTGCGACATACCCGCCTCATGTCCCAAAGCATAAACACTCTAAAGTGAAGAAAAGACTGAGCAGTGTATTTGCCAAGGACTGGGAGGGGATGAACTAGACTGCAATATTATTGATATTATCAAGCCAACCTTCTACTTATTCTGATCTTAACTTCCTAATGCACTTACTATCAAGAATAGTGACAAATCAGGAAGCACTTCCAAGAAAATTGAACAATTGCATTGCATTCTCCATATAATTCTTTAATAAACTCGTTAGTTATCATGATAAGGAAAACTTTTCTGGGTAGCATAAAAATCATAGTGAAATTTCCACAAATCCTCAACTAGCATCATAAACTATAGAAAATTTTGTTAGGGCGCACTTTTCTAACATAAATTTTTCAATGAGATAACACCATTGGAATCCAGGAGGAGCAGCAAATTAACAAGTCCTCTCAAAGTATTAAATCCGTGCAATAATCATATTAACTTTTCATCGCAAAGCACATTTTAAATATCACAAAACCCAAAAATATGAAGTTAAATTTGACAGCTAACCTTGTTGCAGGATCGACCTGTTTCAACAGGGAGTTATCAGGAACCACCACCTCAGACACCGGGGTCTTCATGGCCCTCTCCTGATCCTCCAAGCACTGAGCTTTAGCCAGAAACGCTACAATATCAAGTGAATGAAGGATGCCCACAAACCTCTGTTGCCTAATTTCGCTGTTCTCAATCATACACACATGCGATCTCCTCTTCCACACGGGAATCCCACATTCCGTCGACTCTCCTATTGCTCGAATTGCCGATTCCACAGTTTCAGTCTCGCAGAATTCCAACATCTCCGGCTTCCCCACCGTCAGATCTCCCACAACATGATATAGAAACACCGATGCCATTGGAATTCACTAATTGGATAGTCTATATGACTGTTAAAATTTAAAAAAAAAACAGAAAAGAAATTATTCATTCGATTAATTATCCCAATTGAACTATCATGAAACTAAAATGTAAATTAGAAACCTTACCTTTGTAGGCTGTCTTTAAGGATTTTTGCCTTGTTATGGTTTTCCCACCAAGAAGATACTGGGAAAAATATTTATAAGAAAAGACACAAAATCCGGTCTTCTACTTTGGGTTTTCCTATTTATGTCTGTCAATGGAATAAAAGAAATTCTAGATTATGGAAAAGGGTGTATCTCTTTCCTCTTTTTACTTCAGAAAATTGGAGAAAGAGCTCTATATGGAAAGTTTCTTCAAGGGAAAAACAGAATCGAGAAAAGTTACAGGAAGAACCAGCAAGGGAAGTAAAAGTTATAAAAGAGAGTGAAGAAAGATGAGGAGAAGGTGAACCCCGGTAATGGGTAACAGATGGAATCTCAGAAGAAGAAGATTGGTGCCAACGTTAATTGGTACATACAGAAAAAAGAGAGTTTTGGCCATTGAAGAACAACAGCAAGGTTAAAGCCCATGAAAGATCCCCCTCTCTCTCTCCTTCTCCGGAATCACTGAGTCTGACTCTGACTCTCCGGTGCTTGTGTGTCGCTAGTTGCGCGAAAATTGGACAGTTTCACAGAAAAGATGTGAGGAAGGGGATTAGATTGAACGAGACTGGTCTGGTTTTATGTTTGTTAGCACTGTAATTTTGGGCTAATTACATATAAAACCAAATTTTATTACTTTATAATAATTATTATAATTTAATATTAAAATTTTTAGAAATTTATAATTTAGTATTCAAACTAAAATTCTACTAAAAACAGATATATCAAATATTGACAGACTGGCGTATTTATTTAGATGGATTGAAATGAAATATTTTAATAGGCTGATATATTTTTCTATTTAATTGACATTTTGATTTAAATATTAAATTATAAAACTTTTAAAAATTTTAGAATTAAATTATAACAATTAAAAATTTTTAATATTAAATTATAATAAAATAATAAAATTTAATTCTATTTATATATTTATTTTCTCTAAAAAATACTAATTTTCTCTCTGAGACAAGATAAATTTATCAAATAAAAATGAAACACCTATAGTACGCGAAAACTTTGAATAAGAACAAAGGAAAATATTATTATTTTTCAATAGGTTTCAACTAATATCTTTATATTATAAATAAAAATTAATATTAATTGAATTACAACAAAAATAATTTAAATATTCTGAAATTATTAGTAAATCGATTATATTCTTAAAAGAAAAAAGGATTACCGAAAGAGTGGTCCATTTTCTAGCCTTATTTTCTCTCAATGTTTTCTTTCTTTTTTTATTTAACTATCATTTTTCTTAAGTCAGAAGAAATAATTTTTTGCCATAATTGATATTAAATCACCAATTTATATCTTTTTTATCTATTTATGTATAAAATAAATAGTTATTTTATATAGATTTAGGTTTTTATTTTATTTTTTGTGATTTTATCGACTTGTTGCGGTATTTGGTTTTATCATCTTGTTACGACATTTTGTTTTTTTTGTCTTGTTACGTCTTTTTTGTGTATAGATGATTTAATAGGCAAAATATATTCAATCCAACAGAAATAATAAATCAAATTATGGTCGTCAATATATTTCAGAATAATTACTATAGTATTATTAAATTTATAGGTTTTGAACCGATTTATCATGCTATTAACTTAGATAATGTAAATTTTTTTAATGTTTTATTATCTATGGTTTTTAACGAATTTATATTTATTTCAATCAATATATCTATGGTAAACTTTAATAAATATTGAATAAATTTTGTATAATTTTAATTTTTATTAATTTTCTGTTAAATATTAGATAAATTCTGGATTAATTTTCTGTTTTTAACGATAATTTTGTAAATATTTACAATTTTTTCCATTTTTGTAAAATTCTAAAAAAAAAACAAAAGATTATAATTTGGGATGGATAAAAAAATGTCCGAAAAAATGTGAAGTAGCGAGCTTGGCGGTTGGCAAATTGATCTAAACTTAACCAATAAATATCTGAAATGTCTAGAATTTAACGGTACTTCAATTATATAAAGTTTTTCAAAATTTATTTTAATTATAAAATAAAAGTTGAGGTAATTTTATATTATAAATAATATTTGAAATGCTGAATTATTATAATTTATATACTTGAGATACTATAAATGAAATTCACCTGATATGTGTCAGAATATTTGGCTAAAGTCTTAAAGAATCATCATCTATACAATTAGATGATGATTGTAAATTATGGATCTCATTGTCACATCACTAAAATTTTATCTATACTTTCAAATATATTTTATCTCTGTAATTAACATCAATTTTAATTTATGGGACCCAATTAATTTTTTAATATATTATATTCAATATTAATAATTAAAATCTTAAATTATTTTTATTGTTATAAATTAATTAACATTAAAATTAATAATTAATTGTAAAACTTTATAATAATTTAAATAAATCATACAACATTTCATTTATAAAAAATATTACATAGAAAATTAAAAAAAAACACTTAAATAAAATTCAACATTAAAAATTTATAAAAAGAAAAATACTACATTAAATATAACTAATTATATTAATTTAATTTTATACTTTATATTACGAAATTGAATTCATCAAATTAATTATATTTTTAATTTTTATTATTACGACTCAGACCGGAGACTGTGATCAGTGTTAGGAATGGGTAGGCTTAAGGCTACCAAAACCCGTAACAAGCCTAAACATAAACATAACTCGTATCTCAATCATGCTTTAATGTAACATCAATCTAATATTCAATCGCATAATATAAAATCTGCCAAATGTATACTTATAACCATAACATCACGAATAGAGAATGTATACTCATTTGACATATTTCCATATAATATATGGTATAACATTTTATATAAGGTATCACAAAGATCTATAATATTTAATACAATAAGAGAAATAATTTAAAAATATTACATCAAGCCCTCGTGGAATAAAGAAAATACGGGGTAGTCCAAAACAATCTGAAAAGAATATCTACTATCTGAGAAAAATAAATGAGAGAAGTCAGCCTTCATTGAGTAAATCAATATCATATAACTTTATAACATACAGTCACACAATATTATATATATATATATATGCAATAAATTCATATATCATGAAAAATCAATCATCAAACAATTGGATGAGTAACTCAAGCAAAACTCTAAACCTCAATTCTACTAGCCAATAACTCTCTTAATTCCAAAGGACTGGCGCCCTAAGAGCAAACTCAACCAGGGTCATTCTCTCCAATCGTTTACTTATCCAAATGGTGTCGGTGCCCTGAGAGACGAACTCAATCAGGGTTATCACCATCAGCATCCATATACATATCATATCATAATATATTTCATTATTCGAGAGACGAACTCGACCAAGGTATATTATCAATCCATCCATAATCATAAAATCATCATTGGTGTACACACTGTCCTGATGTAACCCATCAGGTGGCACGTTATGCTATAGTTTTCATCCCAACAATTACATCACCATATCACATAACAATATCACATCTCGAGCAAAACACATTCAAGCATATATTACTATATGTATATTAATAACAATCACAATACAATAATATATTATTTAATATTAATTAGCATGCTAGAGAAAATGTAGGGGAAAGGGATAGCATATTATAAAATCATATGATATTAACTCACAGATCTATAGATTCCTCAATAAGCTGCTCTCAAGACTTTGGTGCAGCTGGTGGGACATATGGAGAATCAATAAAAATATAAGGAATATCAATAAAATAACAAGAATATATTCTAAACCTAGACTTTTCTAAGATTTTTCCACCGAAACCTTTATTCAAATTTTAATATAATTTCTATTGAAAATTCGGCAGCACCTCCTTTAAAAACTAGACAATCCCCCCACTTACGAGTCATAATTCTATAAAATATATCATCATCATTTCAACACCGTCAATTACAATTTGGGTCTCCAATTTATTACATACCTGATCAACATACATAATCAACTCAATAGTTCATAATTCAACTTCACTAATAACCACCTCATAATTCTATTATAATGTCTAAATATATTCTCCAATAATTATCATAATCATGCATTTATCAAATTACTCAATAAAATAAATTTATCACATTAATTAAATAATATACTTAAATTTCACAAATAAATTCATATCTCACTATCTAAAAATGGCACGAAGGTGTGGTTGGTGCCGGGTGACTCGATTTAATGAGCTGGAGATTCTATCCAAAAATGTCTGTTTAGTGGTTACCGAACTCCGGTGACCGGAAAATTTCCTACGGCGATGGAATGACCATCTGAGGGTACCAACAGCTCCCTTAGGATGTGGGGAGTCCAAAAGTACAAGTCTTGTATCTTGAAAATGACCGGAAATGCCTAGATCTATAAAATTTTTGGCAGCTCCAGTGAGAAAATTCGAACTCCGATCAATCTCCAAACGTTCTTTCTTGAAGCTCAATCGGTGCAGTCCAAGGTTTTTGGACTTCTTGAATCCATTTTTGGCATTAGAATCATGAAAAGAGATCGAGAAGATGGAGAAACGGCAAGTGTAGCCTGAAGCTTGAATTTTATACTATCGTTTTCTGCAGTTCCAGTCGGATTCTGGAGAAACAGAGTCACCAACGTGTTAAAGAGGTCGAAAATTACTTGTAGCCCAAATTTTGCATTGGTCAGAGGTCATTTGAGTGATGATTGGAAATAGAAATGGTGGTAGGAGGTAGAGAGAAAAAGAGAAGAAGAGAGAGAGAGAGAGAGAGAGTTTACACCATATTTATAGTCGGTGGTATTTTCGTAATTTTTATATCAACTTTTGGATTTTACGAAATTTTTACCCATAAAAATAATTAAAATTATGAAAATTAAAGGTATTACATTCTTCCCTCCTTAAAGAAAAGTTCATCCTCAAATTTTTTTTAGAAAGCATATTACCTTAAAATTGGAAGAGATATGGGTAGGAATCTCGCATCTCCTGCTCTGACTACTAGGTACACTCTTTATATAAATGATTTTGCCATCTAACTTTCACCATCGATATGCTCTTAGAACGAAGTTGTCTAACTTGAGTGTCCATGATTTCTACTGGTTGTTCTTTATATGACAAGTCTTCATTCACTTTAACACTCTGAGGTTGCAACACATGAGAAAAATCTGAAACATGCATCCTCAACATAGAAATATGAAATATAGGATGAATATGAGAAAACTCTGGGGGTAATGCCAACTGATAGGCCACTTCACCAATTCTGTCTAGGATCTCGATAGGTCCTATATAACGTGGAGCCAACTTTCCCTTCTTACCAAATCTCATTACTTCTCTCATTGGTGACACCTTCAAAAACACATATTCACCAATTCCGAATTCCACATGTTTCCTCTTAAGATTTGCATAACTCTTTTGTCTACTGAAAGCTATCTTCAAACGCTCACGAATAATAGGAATCTTCTCTGACGTAATTTGAACCAATTCAGGACTTGCCAATTTCCTTTCACCTACCTCTTCCCAACATATAAGGAATCTACACTTTCTGCCGTACTTCAGTGGTGTCATCTCAATACTGGCACGATAACTGTTATTATAAGCAAATTCAATCAAAGGTAAGTGCTAATTCCATTGTCTTCCAAAATCCATAACATAGATTCTCAACATATCCTCTAATGTTTGGATTATCCTTTCTAATTTTCCATTTGTCTGAGGATGAAAAGTTATACTAAAGTCTAACCTAGTACCAAACTCTTCCTGTAACTTCTTCTAGAATCTCGAGGTAAATTGTAACATTCTTGACCATCCATTCATGCATTATCACATGCATTTCATTTGGACATATTTATTTTATAAATGTTTGTCACGAAACACATGCATACGTAGGAATTTCGGCGTGAACGTATATACAAGATAAACTTGACACGGGTCGGTTTATTGCAATAGGACCAAGTCGTACGTGTCTAGCTATAATTTAAATAAGGACACAAGATATTGAAAATGAAATTTAATAAATGATTACTTTTGAAATAAAGGAAATTTTAGCATAGTTAAATTAAAGTA
>CATIWF010153447.1:0-36246 GCA_949630135.1 Balakata baccata | reverse complement strand
TGCTAATTGCTAACTAATGGATTCTTCATGATTTTAACCAGGTAAATGAAATGTTAAGATTTGCATCTGTGTCAAAAGTTGCAGGACTTATAAGCAATCTTCGTACCCATGGTATGCATGTTTATTCTGTTTTCAGACTCTCTGTTGGCAGAAAAGTCAGATTTTTTTCTCCTTGGTATTTTCTGCTGCTTTCTTGGCTGCAGATGCAAAGTATACTACTTTTGATATTATAATACATTTTTCTTTTTCGAGGTTTTTGGTTGATGGTTTATAATTATAAGTTGAAATTCTTGGGCTTGCACGTAGTGGAGTACGTGAGGATGCAGTTTATGTGAAATATGCTAGCATAATACATAAATACACCCCTTGAAGTTGCTCAAAAATGTTTGTTGCATATCTCAACTTTGAAAATCACCTATTGCACAGCTCAAGTTGTAAAAACTAAAAAGTATAACATTTGTGCCCTTGCAGGGACATGTGGCAGAGAATAAGAGGAATGGGACATACACTATAAAAAAAATTTCTTATTCTCTGCCATATGTGTCTTCACTAGGGTGCAAATGTTACACTTTTTACAACTTGAAGTGTGCGATAAATTTCAAAGCTGAGGTGTACGCACAACATTTTTGTGCAAGTTCAAGGGTGTGTTGTGTATTATGCCAAAATATGCTTAAAGTCAACTTTTAATGCTGCAGTTTTCACATTTCTTTTGTTGCATTTGCTGATCAAATTTCATGCGTCTATTTTTTCGGTTTTGCAGATCAAGTTTCATCCATCTATTGGTTGCTACATTCAGACCTTCACGAAGTGAGGGTGACATCTGTTCTTGAATATATGTCTTCTTTGGTGGCCAGTGTAGAACTACTAAATCGATCTGCTAATGGACAGAGATGGGATTCAGAAAGACTCTTTCCATCTGATCAAAATTTTAGGAAAGGAAAGCTTAATGTCAGATTTAAGCGGCGAAATGGGCGTGTTAGAGTGATGGTAAATCCCCCTCCATTTCTTCCTCCTCGCATTCAACCCAATTGTTTAAAACGAACTTCTTTAACAATCTTCTTTGCGATTCTGCTTTTAGTCTGAAGAATTTGATATTGAGCACTCAGGAATCAACTTTACATCTGTTTCATCTGAAGATGGAATAATCAATCAAGGGCTTCTGCCTAAGGTCAGTTTAAGTTATACCTTGTTTTGCCATCTCCACTAGTTGCCTCTCCCACTGACAACATGAATCCACATGCATGAAGCCTTAATTATCCATCCAAGGATGATTGTCACACTTCCTCAACACAAAATTGATGCTTTAACACAAGAACGAAATGCATAGAAGCAACGAAGTAGTCATTTGTGATTTTGTACGTTCATTTCATTGGAATTAGTGGTTTTTAACAGGTGCAGTTTAGCCTACAGCTATCAGAGAAGGAGCGGATAGAAAGGGCTAAAGTTGTACTCCCTTTTGAGCACCAAGGTGGAAAAATCGAAAATACAGATCTGTTTTCCTTTTTATTCTTCTCTGGTCAACAAATATGCTTAACCTTTTACTTTGTAAAGGCTGCCATTGCTTTAATCTTTCTTGTGTGCTAAAAACCTTGCTTGTGCTTGCTATAGGAAATGGTAAGCCTATACAAATTTATGATGGTCGAAGATCTCTCACAGAGAACAAAAATGAAGGAACGTTTTCTTCAACTGAAAATTTGCAGACAAATGAGGCCTCTGTTGAGGGTGAGATAATATATTTTCGTGATTCAGATGATGAGAAACCAGATTCTGACGAGGATCCGGATGATGATTTGGATATATAATGTGTGGGGACTCATTCAACATTTTTAACTCTTAATTTGAAATTGATTTAGTTTATTTTAATAATATAATTGGACATGATTTTAGCTATGGCTGGCCTTTAACTATACATGCATTTTCTCAATAAATTGTCGCAGTTAACTATTGTGGAAAAAGATTCATAATAGTTATTAAGAAGTGCACTATAAGTGGCAATTGTTGTAAAGATAACAAGTGTGGATCATTTAAATTTAAATGATTTAAATTTAAATTTTAATGTCTAAAAATATAATAATTTAAATTTAAATTTTGCCACCCCTAATTTATTTTAAAATCTACCCCGAAATGGATTATTTCATTCAAATAAAACTCCTAAAGTGATTTTAATTTTCTTGTCTTTTGTTAATCAAACAACTTGCAATATGGTATCATAAAATTTAAATTATATTATGAAGAAATTATAATAAGGAACTACTATATATCATTTTATAATGATTTATGTACAAATATAAAAATCTTTATATGAATGCATCATGTTAATTGTTTGCATGATTTATCCTTACCAGTTACAATAGAAATCAAAATGTTACTGTCCGTTTGGTTTACTGATTGATTGATTAATTAAGCTATATGATTAGTGTTAATCCTAAATTTAATTAAGCCATATGATTAGTCAAGTTAATTCTTGTTTGGTCTAAATTTTTTAATCCTAGTTTTAACTAATTTAAAAGTGTAATTTCATACTTGGTATGAGTGTTTAAGTAATAAGATAAATTAGTAAAATAATTAAATTATTTAAATACTTTTTACTCTATATTTAAAACTGTTGATCAGTCCCATGTACCAAATTGAATTTCTATTTTCCTCTTTATCATTCTTAACATGTTTTCAATCTTCTCTACACTTTTTTTGGATTTGAATCTGAATCATCATTTTTCCTGTAAGTTTTTTTTTTATATATATAATTTTATTATCTATGTTACATATTATTATAGATTTTCCTTTTTCAATTTGATTGAAAGCAAATGAGATGTACTGTGAGCAAATGAAAACAAATCCGAAAATATATAGTCTGATATCAAAGATGGAAGTAAATTCTTCTCATATGTTAAGTACTTAGAATAGACCAATAAGTTTTTAGCTTTAAGCAAAAAATATATAAATATGTTAAATTTTTTAAAAAAAAAAAAACTAACATTGCAAGTACCTGAATTGAAACTGAAGACCTTGTTCACTCATCTTGTCGTCTTTGACCTTTAATTTTGCAGGTAAACAAAGGGAAAGAGAATTTAGTTAAGGTTAGTTTAGGGTTTTTAATTTTATAAATGCAGAGATTAGTAATTGTAGTAGAATAAGATTAGTAAAGATAAAGGGAGGAAGGTTTTAGCTAAAACTGATTCTGTGACTTCATTTTTTGAACCAGATATGAGATTAATATGGCTTTAGCTAAATAATTCCATGCACCAAATGGGCTCTTAGGCTTTCCATAAGACGGACATCATGCCATGTTTGGAAAAAAAAAAAAAAGGATTTCATGGGAAAGAAAATCCTTTTCTTAAAAGAACATGGCATGTTATGAGATTTCAATATTTCTCTTTCGTATGTTCATGTAATATGAATTGAAATTTTATTTTTACATTCAATCTAATTTTTTTCAATTTAGCTTTTGATCAAATGATAATTTGGTGGAAGTTAATTATAATAGAAAATTACTATTTATTCCTTGAATTTGATCTATGGTAATAGTATTATAAGATTTAAAAATTATATGATTTTTAAATGTTAGATTATGATGTTCTACTAATATATCATTTAATTTGATTTTCTATTAAAAAATTTGTTAGATTATGATAAAAAAATATATTAAATTGTAGTAAAAATAACAAAATAATCCTTATGAAATTTTGTTTGTTTATATCAGTTTTCCACACTTTTATTTTTCATTTTTTATAAAATTTATTATAATTATTTTTGAAAAAAATGAATAAATTTTTACTATTTTTCATATCACACAAAATAATATAATCAAAATATATTGTAAAATACATATAAATTTAAATAATAAATATAAAATAATTCTAAGAAAGCCATTCAAATTATTAAAAAGTTAACATTCCATATAATAATTCAATATTCATAACATTCAAATAACCATATAATATAAGAAACATAAATTTATAAAGTCCACATAAGTATGAACTATCAAAATATATGTAGAAGCAAATCATAACCCAAAGAAATTACTTAGCCAAGCTTCTTTTTTTTTCAATCATCTGATATTCTCATAAACATTCTTCTCAATTTACGTCTTTGAACTTTTCAAGTGCTTTGATATATGCGAAATCAGGGACATTTTCCTTCATCTCTAAGACATCCATGCATGACTCAATCGAATATATATCAGTTTCTGCACTTGTTATATCATTGCATTTTGCTTTGTATGCTTCAGCTTTAGCTAAATCTCTCTTTGTTCTAGCATTCTGGGAAGATGCCCACATCTCTAAACATGAATCAAATTTTGATTCTTTCTTTACTCGAATACAACCAGAAATAAAATCATCAGCAGCACGCTTCCCTTTTGATGTAGATTTTTCACCCTTGATAACATGAATAAAATCATTTAGTTTGACGCTAATCATCTGAAGTAGGATGCAAGTGAGTGGAAGAATGATGCAGTGGATTTATTAAAAACTTGACTAAGCATCTCATAATTTTTACAACCATTTTTCTTAAATGCCTTGAAGTTCTTGTGCTTCTGAAATAAATATATTAGAAGCAATTATATCTTATATATCCAAATATAGAATACATAATCTCGTACGTGAATAAACATTTGCCAAACATCTTCAGCAGCAAATACTGTGTTTGAATTAGAATCACAAGCAACACCTGTGTAGTCTAGCAGTTCTGAAAAATGCCGATACTTGATTCGAAGCCTACTGTATTTTCTTTTTAACCTCTCGATTCCATATCTTTCCCCAATTACTAGGAATAACTCTCCATCCATGTCTTGCCAATCAGTAGACTTAAACATATTTGGATCTTTTTTAACTTTTTCATATAAAATTGCTAAAAATGCATTTTCATTAGTTTCAAACCAATCTTTGGCGTCTTCACCAGTTCCATTCTTTCCCCCCATCTACATGTATCCACGTATATCTCATAATCAATTTAACTCATAATTGAAATAAAAGAAGATCGACTGAAGAGAAGTGCATTAATATGATCTAAAAAATAAAACTAAATGCTGCTATCAAACAAAAAAATTGAATCAACATAAACTTAAAGGGAACATACCAAAAAATTTGTTTCTCCCCCTCTTATTTCTATCTCATTTTCTATCCCTTCTCTCTTCAACCTCATTCCTCTGTTTTCAATGCTAAACTCAGGGTATGAACTAAGATCATAACATGCTGCACACCTTCATCTTTTTATTTCTTTTTTCAAGGTGTTCAGAATTTGATTTAGCCCTACAGCTTTTTAGAACTCGTTAACTTCATCACATTTGGTTTACTTCATTAGATTCTTATGTTCCTCTTTTGAAAACTCATTTCCTCACTTCCCATCATTACACAATACCATTTATGTTCTCCAACCAATACCTGAATGAAATTATAATACATGAATGCAAATGCAATGCTCGTACCCATTTATGGACAAACAACAAAAAGATATATATATATATAAACCTGATAATTTGGTGCTCTAAGGTATAATTTTTTATTATTCAGGTTTGAAAAGGTAGAGAAGATGGAGAAGATGAATAGTTAATGAAGCCTTTCTTGCCTGAAGAAAATCTGTCTTTACTCCACCTTCAACTGAGGAGAAGTCGACCCAAGGATAGAGTGAGATGTAGACGAAGAAGTTTGTAGGTTTAGGGTTTTAATAACTAGTGATAGAAAACTCCGCGTGTTCTAAGTTTTTGTAAAGAAAAATAGGACACATCTTTTATTAGTTTTGTAGTTTATCACTTAAAAAATTTTAGAAATAGGTTCCAATTTTCTAAATTAGAAAATAATACAGCTAAACACTAAATTCTATTTTCTAGTTTTCTTGGAGTAATTTTCTGGATAACTGCTATTATTTTCCACAACTAAACACACCCTTAGGGGTCCTTCTGCCCTCTTGTTTTTACATATTTGCACTTGCAATGCAAAGAACGAGAAAGGAAAAAAAAAAAAAAAAATTAAAAGGGTGGAAAAAAATTGAAGAAACAAAATTTGGTTATAGATTTACCAAAATTATCAAAATTGTTACAATGAAATGTCTTCTAAGGGAAAATAGAAGAATATGACTGAGCATTGAAAATTTCGCATGGCTGTGAGCAATTTCCTCTCTGCCTAACCATAATCTCCAGTCAACCAGACAATTAGTAGACAAACCGATTAATCAATGAACTGCCTTTTGTCTTTCAGATGCATCTTCATTCTCAACCTGATGGATGGGAAAAAAATTTTTGAGACAAATTTGTATCATTTAAGCTGTAAGTATTGGGGCATGCCATTGCAAGCTTAATATTATAATTACAGTAACACTCACCTCAACAAGTACCCTTGCTTTCTTCAGCTTAGCACCGGTTTCATCTTTGGCAAGCTTTCTTGAAGCCAAATCGGATTTTCTTCTCACTCCCTTGCGATCAAATTTTTCTGTCTCATCATCATCCACGCCAACTGTATAAGCATCCAGAGGTCAGTCTGTGAATACACAAGGGGCTCATGTCTACAAAAGGTATGCATTGCAATGACAGTACACTATTATCATACAGTGCAGTGTAAAATTCTTCACAAGTAAACAGATAAAACATCTTGGTAATCTGGGGAACCCGCGCCGCGCTGCGCCATTCCATAGGCACGGATACCAATTGGAAGAAAGCAAGAATTCACGTTCTTAGTTGACCCTCAAAGGCATAAACATCGACAAAAATCTAGATACTTGTGCAAGCACAAACAAGGCACATCATTAGACAGGATTGTAATGGACTCGTGCATATTGCTCCTCTCAGAACTCTCCCAATCAAATATCCAGCAACATACCATTATCTTCATCCAGTGTACGGGACTTATTGATTCCAAGGCCACCAAAGTCTTCAATATCATCTTCCTCTTCAATATCATCATAGCCCTCAACATATTCTATCTCTGGTTCCTGCTTCTCCATTTGCAAACACAAGCTTTAATAATCAAATTATATCTTCTATCATAAAATAATCTTCAATTTTGATGATTTGCATGTATAGTCAACCAATCAAACCTTACGGGAAGGAAAAGAAGGAAAAATTACATAAAAAATCCCGAACTTTTCATTTTATTACACTTATATCCAATTCTATAAAAATTTAAGTTTCGTAATAAATCTTGCCTCTAGTCCAATGAACCTCATTCCGATACTGTGTGGTTAAATTTTTTTACATGTCAGCGCCGAAAGTGAGTGGCAGCTAATTTTTTTTAAATTTAAATCAGTTTTCCACATAAGCGCCACATAGGATTGGAGTGAAGTTTATTGGACCTGAGTCAAAATTTGTTATGAAACTGAAAATTCAAATAATTAAACTCAAATTTTAATAGAATTGGATATAAGTGTGAAAAAGTACTAAGTTTAGGATTTCTTGTGTAATTTTCCTTGGAAAGAAAGTAGAATACAAACAAAAATAAATAATCAAATAAAAAAGGATATCGCTAAATGAGGCTTTAAGTTGCATTTAGATGAAAATTGGGTTTAATCATACCTATACAAACCAAAGAATGTTGTAGTGTGGTATAATTCCAATTCAAAACAGGCACCAATTTTCAGAGAAAATGAGAATGGAGAAGGTTCCAGTTTCCCTCAAAGGCTTCCAGTATTCCAAGCTAAAATATTTACTTATTCATTAGCTTAATAGAATATCTGGGAGACTTGTGAGACAAATTGAAAGTTTCCCCCCTGTGATTATATATTTCTTTAATTATGACATTAAAAGATCATTAGATAGAATTTTTCTCTGCTTTGCCAATGATCACCACTCATATTTGCAGATACTTTATGATTAATTAATCTGCTCTTTCTTAGTTATATATATATATATATACACACGCCACATACAGCTATTTTTCTGCAACCTAATTTCAATATCAGAAGTTTCTTTCTGACCCTAAATTATATCTCCGCTATACCACCAAAATGAGAATATAATTTGCAGTTACTAGAGAATTTTAAAACTTTTAGCATCTCCACCTCCTAGAAGATAACATAATGATCATTAATATCAAAGAGAAAGTTGCATTTCTTAAAGAACTACCTCCTCCTCTTCTTCTTCACCAGCAACCTGCAGTTCATCCAAATCAAGCAGTTCATTGTATTTCTCAGCAGGATAATTGTATATGTCACCATAAACTCCTTTCTTGAGGCGCTCTAGCAATTCTTTTTCAATACTCTGCAAACAAAAGAATTAACAGTATGCTAAGAGCAGTAACCCATAAAAAATATAGTACAATAAATAAATACTAAGGTGGAAGTAAAACCTTATCTAGCAAGGCTGCTTTTTCAGCCTTTTCCTCTCTTCTAGCCTCTCTTTTAATTTGCTTCCTGGGCATTGTCATTAGTTTTTCCCTGTAAAAAACCACACAAGTGAATACAATAGTCATTAACAAAGCTGGGCAAGGACAAAGAGTTGCAGTCCAGCCTAGTGAAGCTAAGTATCCATCTACACATACATAGTTCAGTTTATCTAATGCCCAGCTTGAACTAGGCATGACTTTCTTAACTTCACAACTCAAACCATGCCCAGCTTCAACTTCAACTCAAGCTTCAATATGACGCAAATTTCACTATGTTTGTCTAATACATCATGTATATCAAACCATGCCTGCAAAATTTCACACCTAGCTCAAGCTTTAATTGCTTGATTTTATTAAATATTATCCTCAAGCTCGAACATGACTCATCTATTAAACAGTAAACATCAAATTCATGAGTACTTACAATACAATGGACAGAGAAGCTAACCTACAAAGTAGTTAGGAAATGGAAGTTAAATATAAAACTTGCAACTAAGGGAGAGGAGGAGGAGGAGGAGGAGGAGGAGGAGATGCCTTAGAAGTTCTAGTCCAGTCCATCTTTAGTATCAACTGGCACTTTCGAAAACTCATGATATTGAATTTCTATAATATGAATCATTCCTAACCTTGTTGGGCATGAAATATTGAAGCTTTGATAACCCCCAAAAAAAAAAAAAATGGAGAGCATAAACACATACATTTAAATGCAACATGGTCAACAGTTGAAAGTTACACTCACTAACACAAGACAGACATTAGAAGGTGCAGGACCACCAACTCTGCTGCCAACTTCCATGGAATACGGGACTATTTAACTTAAGCATTAAAAGAACTGCGCAAGTAACTTTTTGCTAGAAAGTCCAAAATAAATATACACCATAGCTACCAAGCTCTGCAATATGATTTTATCTTTAGAAAATAATTCCTGTCACATACAAAAATGACGCCAGAAATAAGAAAAAAATCCAGCACATCGGAGGCTAACCTTGTCTTCAGAGCAAGCTTTCTCATTCGAATTCGCATCTGAGTCATTTTGGTTAGCCGTTGCTTTATTTTATGTACCAGAAGCTTAGGCCAATATATCTGTCAATGGGAAGAGGAATAAGAAAATAAAATAAAATGCATACAGATAATACACTTTTCAGGACCTAAAATTAGAACAGCAAGGTACAATCAGATAAAAGTCAATCAGCTAATCTTCCACACCAGATGTTTGTCAATAATCTCGAGAGCTTTTTCATAATTTCTGGGCAGCTTAACTCTTTCCCACAATTCATTTGGCTTATGAGCCCTTTCTATAGTCTTCATATACAAGTAAAACACCCCTGCAGAGGATCAGCACAACCAAATTCCCATATTAGATTATCTACCAATAATTTGCAAACACACATATGGATAACATATCGCATCTATAAACTCCACAACAAGCCAGCCAGGCAGTGAATTTCTAAAACACATAAAAGTATACAAAAATATTAATAACAAAAAACAAACAAAAAAAAGGGGGAAAAAGAGGAATGAAAAAGCAAGTTAAAATTACCATCATCTTCACGAATAGTGGCGTATCGACTGTTAGCTAGGGGGCAAGAGCTTCGATTACAAATCCCTGTCACGTTATATGGGTTTCTACAGAAATTCCCAGTGGTGATTCTGGAAAACCCACAAAAACCAATCATATCACATCCCAAAAAAAAAAGATCAAAACCCAAAGAAATGATATATAATTAGGACTACTATCTTTGGAGAAATCGACTTACTTTGCCATGAAACTGCAGTGGTTGTGCCTGATAACCTGCCATATAACCTCATCATGCTGCATCCTTCAGTTTGATACTTCTTCAAATATTTTTCTTTCTTTTCTTTTTTGGATTAGCCAATTCAAAAAAGGGTCAATTTTAGCAATGCAAAGTATGCCAGTGAAGCGAGTTAAAGCTACAAAATCTGCCTCTTCGAGTGGGAATTAAGCGGTTGAGTGTTTTTGCCCTAAAACCCAAAGGATTATGTCTGATGTTTGAATATTAAACAACGAAACGGTATAGTTTTATCAATATAACATCCAGTAAAGACCTTATCATGGGCTACAGCCCATTATTAGGGATGAGCCTAACAGCAATAGGAAAGAGACAAACCTGTGCTGTTGGCAACCGAAGGCTGCTGTGCTGCTGAGTGCTACCTAACTCAATATAGTTTCACCCCATGAAATAATTTTGTGAACTAAAAATTTAATTAAATATGTAGTGTCCTAAAACCTAACATGAGTTTTCAACTCTCCACTATTGCAATTGGCTTCCGGTTCTGGAATGTTTTTTTGTTTAATATATAAAACAAGTTAGACTAATTTCAGAGTGAGAAGTTTGTTTCACATCTGTAAAATATTAGTTTTACTTTTACATGCACATGCAATGACCATAATATATAATTTCTATTCATTTAAGTGTTAACAAATATTTTAATTTATGATTTGCAGTAAAAAATTGAATAAAAAAATTGTACACCCACATGCAATGCCCTCATCTGTCCCTTTTTTTTTTTTTTTGTGCACATCTGTCCTTTTTCTTTGATACTTAAAAGCTAGAGGTGTGCAATCGGTTGGTTCAATTCAAAATTAAACCGAAAAAACCAAAAACTAAATTATTAAAAATTTATAAACCGAACCAAATTAACGATTAAAATCGAATTAAAAAAATCAATTCGATTTGGTTCGGTTAATTCGGTTTTATATATAATATAATTAAATAACATGTAATATATAAATATTATATATTATAATTTATATATGTATATAAAGTATATATTTAATATAGGTTTTGTTCAATTTTTTTCGGTTTTGTGACTTTTAAACCGAATCGATTGGTTTGATATATAATATATTATAATATAATTAAATAACATATAATATATGATATATTATAATATATAATTATATATATATAAAGTATATATTTAATATAGGTTTGGTTCGATTTTTTTGATTTTGTGACTTTTAAACCGAACCGATTAAATCGATTTATATATAAAAAAAAATCAAATCAAAATAACCAAACATATTAGACGGAATTGAGATTGATTCAATTCGGTTTTGCTCACCCCAACTTAAAGCTTATCGACTCACTTATACACCTACTGCCTTTAGCACCTCCTTATTTCAGTTTATCAACTCCCTATTTTTTGATCATTTAACTTATTACATCCCATATTCTCTTCTAAAAAATAAGACAGCATTTTTCCAGCCAAGTATATTCTAGGGTTCTTTAAGGCAACCAATTGTTTTGCCACCGCCAACACCACCACCAGCAGTGGCAGAGCCTTACCGCTGTTCACACTGTCAATCGAAACACTTGTGGTTGTGCTTGCTGTGATCACAATAGTGGGTGTTAAGAAATCTCTTAGCCTTTCTCTTAGTTTTAGAATCACTAGTGCAGTGTAGCCAGGTGGTGTTTTCAGTGAAACATGCAAAAATATTTTGCTCAAATTCAAGCAAAACCAGTTCAGCTTTTCGACTGAATAAACACGAATTGTGGTGTATTCAGAGTTGACAGAATGGGCAAGAGATATGGTTAAGACTCGATAGAGGTTCCCTTAACAAACTTGAAAAACGCATCATTAATGAAGTTACGAAATGGACCCACCAGGATTGCCTCCTGAATAAATCAAATTTATAGAAGACTAACAAGAAATAAGTACAATAAGCAACATCCAAAAGACAATAAACCAAAATTTCACCAGATTTAACAAAGCCATTCACATTCTGTATATTTAAAAGTTTCTTATTAAAGAAAACCAGAAGGTGTAACTGACTAAAAAGGAAAAAAGAAGAAAGAGAAGAAAAATTAGGGATTTGAATGTACTGTTTAATGTTTTGCGTGTGTTTCCAATGGTAGAACTTCTTCCTTTCTTCCTGATTCTCAGTGATACAAATTCTTAATTGTTATGAAAGCCATAATATTAGAAATTGTTAATTCAATATTCAAATAAAAAAATAAGAGAAATAAACAAATATGAGGCTTGTATTCCACACAGTGTCCTTAAAATAAATTCGCTTCCTACCACCGGTGTTTAAGATAATTGGCATTTGTCTCTCAAGGTACAATAGATTTCAAGTAGTTGTTGAATACACAACACCTACTTATAGCGAACTGAGTATTTGTTATACTTTCTATCACTTGAAAAGAAGAAAAGGGAAGAAAGAGATTTTGCCCATAAGAACTAAAATCAACTCTCAAAAAAAATTTTACAACACAAGCCAAAACCTCATATTTATACTAAATGGATAAAACACGAGATTAATTGTGATTAATATCTTTTAAAAACTGCCAATAATATCTTTGTAACTCTCAAATAATTGTGAAATTAATCTCTGAAATATCAAAAAATGAAATTACAAAAGATAAGAAACTCAAAAAACTAATTTGGAACTCAATCCATACGGGCGTGTCAGAGGCTTGGCTGTATTGCTTCAATTTCTATAAATAAATAAATAAATGTAAAAATTGGATTTAGTCTGGACAATGAGATTTTGAGCCGATATTCGTGTACGTAGGTCGCGCGCCTACGCCTATCTAGGACCATGGATTTGCACCCTCATATACATGAGCACGCAAGAGAGAATCTTCTATGCTACTTTTTTACCTATGTAAGAATGCATCTTAATATATATACATAAGTCTAACTTTATATTTTAGTGATATAAGACAAATAACTCTCACTTTCACTTTTATTTTTTATACCTCCTTAAAAAGGAGTTTACCTTGAGTTTTAATTTATATTCACACATTCCATTTTGAGCATATGAATACATTAATTCATAGTTTTTATGTCAAGTAGTATATATCCGGATCTTTCTTCCAAAATCAAATTATAAAACTCATCCGAATTATACTCTCAAAATAACTTATAATCACGAAGGGTGAAAATAGAGGATGAAGAAGTTGCTTCAAACCGAAAACCCTTATTTTGATGTAGACAGCAAAACACGAGATTTTTGATGGACGAGAGATTGGTATTTTTGGTAGCAAGATAAATATTGAAGGTTTAAAATGGGAAAAATATAATAAAGGACGAAGATTTTTGTTTTGATGATTTGAGCCCCTAGACTATTATTTTATTTACCATTGAGTCTTGTTTGAATAGTTTTTTAAAACTTAGATTAATGTCATTAGTCTCCTAATATAAAATTATATTTTCTTTATCTAATTTTATATTGATTATGTGATGAATTGAAGTGCATTATTTACATATTATTTTTAGTTGAATTGTAAGTATTAATTCAAATTATTATCTATGTTATAACATTAAAATCCGTGGAACTTCCACTGTTCCTGAAGCATGTATTGCCTAAAAAGCCACTTTAACAAAACGTGATGTTTTAGTAATTTCAACCTCTCATAAAACTACTTCAAAAAGGTGTCGTTTATTGCATAAATTATGAGCAAATTTATATTTCCACAACTTCACTATTTAATCCTCATAACTAGGGATGTTCATCATTTCGGTTCGGTTTTGAACCGAACCGATTGTAATTTATAAATATCGAATCGAACCGATTAATATTTAAAATGAACTAAATAAATTAATTAAATTTATATAAATTATTATTATTATATTTTATCAATTATAATATATTAGAACCAAATACCATAACTTTATTGATTATAATAAATTAAATTAATTATCATAATTTTATCAAACATAATATATAAGTTAAAGTTATAATTAAATAATATAACTATAGATTAAGATAAAATAGCATAAATTATGATAAATTGATATAATCATTACTTCATTAACTACTATAATTTTTAAAAATTAAATTTAATTACTATAATTTTATAAATTATCATAAATTGAAATCAATTATCATAACTTTATAAATTAGTATAAATTAAAACTAATTATTATAACTTTATCAATTACTCCAAATTAAAATTAGTTAACATAAATTAAAATAAATTTTTATAGTTCATAACTTTTTCCTACTATAAATCAAAATAAAATATTTCAAATTATAATTTTGTATTTAAAAGTTATAATAAATCATTAAAAAATATATATATAAATAAAAGTTCGGTTGATTCGGTTTAATTGGTTTTTAAACATTTAAAACCGAATTTTAAATAAAAAAACAAACTGAATAAACTGAAAACCAAGCTAAATTTAATAAATTTAATTTCAATTAATAATCTAAAATCAAATTAAATTAAATTAATCAATTTCAATAGAATCAATTCAATTTCATCAATTTAAGTTCAATTAAGTATCTCTAAACCCTAGTCTCTTTTTCTCTCAAACTTTTTTCTTCTTTCTTCCTCTGGTTACAACCTTTCTTAAGCAATGAGAGGTGATAACACCTGCAAAGTAAATAAGAAACAAATTAGATTGAATTTAACTGTATTAAACTAAAATTCAATTAATCAATTGAACTTTAATTGATTAAATAAAAATTGATTATTTAAATTTAATTAAATTAAATTAGAATTTAACTTATTAATTGATCTTAAGTTAATTAATTTGAAGTTTGATCAAAATTCATTTTATTAATTGAAATTAATAAATTTAACTTAAATCGATTAAATTAGATTTCCGAATAATCAAGTCAATTTTATTATTTTAATCAACTGCATTTTGATTTAATCAATTAATGATTGCAAGTTCTCTCGTGTGTGGGAGTCGATTTCCTCTTTCTGACAAATAGAGTTTTTCTCTATGGAGATTAGTTAGAAACTTTAGGGTTTCTTGTCAGATTTAGATCCCGATTTGATTTTACTACACTTTATGTTCCTATATCTTCTTCTTAATTTCGTCCTTGTTTCATATTTCAAATTTTGATTGTACTATTCTTTTATTATGTTTTTCTTCGTTTCCTCTTTTCTCTTGTTTAAAGTGTTGTTTGTGTTTTGTTTTGTTTTCAAGGTTTTCTATGTCGAAGTGGTTCCAGATAATTGTGTATTGAAAGATTTCCTCATGGAGTTAGAACAACAGGGACTTCGGTTGAATGAAGTATAGGTAGGGAAGGATGGGTAGAAGAAGGGGGCTCCTGTCATTGAGATCTCTATTGATGAAAAAGATATTAAGGATAGAAATGTTGAGTTATGCTTGGCTGGGAAATTGTGGTGGATCGACAATTTAGTCCTATTTTGCTTGATGTCATGATGAATGCTTAGAAGCCCAAACATGATCTAGAGGCTAAAATATGGAGTAAAGGTATTTTGCTATTCTAATTTAGTCATTGGAGAGATATGTAAAGGGTCTTGGAGTCTGAACCTTGACATTTTGAGCAGCAATCTTTCCTTTTGAGGGAGGTTAGTAGGATGCAACAACCATCAGATGTTCAGATCACGCTGGGAATGTTTTGGGTCAGAGCTTATAATCTTCCACTAAATTTCATGACAGAGTCTATTGCGCGTAAAATTGGGAACAGTTTGGGGGTGGCTTTGTTAAAATGGAAGGTGGAGATGGTAAGATAGATCTGTTCAAGCCTCTTCGGAAGGGTATTAATATCACATGTGGTGGGAGGACAATTTGGATTGAGTTTAAGTATGAGAACCTTCCGATCTTTTGTTTTTGTTGCGGTAATACTTTTAGTAATTGCCTTGATGATGTTGATAGTGATTTGAGCAGTCAAAGTTTCTATTAAGGAGAGTGGTTCAGAGCCTCACCATTACAGCAAACAAGGCCTCACAATTTTAAAAAACATGAAAGTCTAGTGCTGCTGGTCGGAATAGGGAAGGAGTTGGTGTAGCATGTAAGCTGATCTTCAAGCCAGTGGCAAAAAGATGGTGTTGTTAGGGTTGATAAGGTTAAGGAGGCAACTGTTGAAGGTGGGAGTGGAAATGGTACGAAGCTGCAGGAGTTACTGAAATAATTGAGGATATTATGCATATGGGTCAACTTTCAATTACAGATTCTACTCATGACCTTTTCCCTCCCAATCATAATGAACCTACCCCATCAGACACTCAAATAAAGCACAATAATTCTAATCAAGACCAAACAAACCTAACACTTGTCCCCAATCCCAATTTCCTAATCTAGACCTCATTTAGCCCACTTGGCGACTTCCTATGAAATATTTTTTCTATTCCTGTCCACTACAAGAAAATTGGTGTATAATGAGAGTAAAAATCATCATTAAAAGTCCAACTACTGTCACTAAAGACTTTTAATGATGGTAAAAGTCCTGTCATGACATGTCATTGCTGGCCTTGCAATTAAAAGTAAATAATGACTAGAAGCTCCCATCATTATTTGATATATAGTAAAGGTAAATTTACCATCATTAAAAGTTTTTAGTGATCAAAAAGTCATGTTATTGATAACAATTTTTGCCTCTCATTATTTAATAAATTATGACAAAATGTCCTCTTATTAAATCAATATTCACCTGACACTATATAATAACTTTTGGTGATGATATTTTCCATCACTATATCAAAAGTCAGCTCATCATAATAGACCAATTAAATTGTAATTGATTTTCATCCCACTGTATAATAAATTTTATAACTATATAATCAACTAAAAAAAAACTCTACAAAATAAAGGACATAATTAACAAAACTAATAAAAATAAAATATTAAACAAATTTGATTCATTACATAATATTTGATATTCAGTTAACAAAAATATTTATATAATATAATTCTAGCAAAATATGAGTACCATCTACATAGATCTTTTAATATTTTCTTGACTTTCACTAAGGTAGACAAAAACAAAAACCAATATCAATCATTTAATATTTACTAAAAAATATTACTAATCATATTCATCCTTGCTTGAAGCTTTTAGCTTGAAATGGCCTACAAGAAATTAAACAAAAAAATAATAATAAATGCACATAATAAAATTCAGTTTAAATAAAATAATGATATGCTATTGTGGTTATGTTCCTAGAAATGCCAATAGTGTGGCTCATTTGCTTGCTAAGAAAGCTCTAAATCATGTTGATCAAGAGCTTGTTTGGTCTGATGTTCTTCCAGAGTTTGTACTGTCCAAATTGGACTTTGTTACGTCTTATTAACATACAATTTTTTTCCTCCAAAAAAAAAATTAATCAATTAAACTTCAATTCAATCAATTGAACCCTAATTCAATAAATATAAATTCAATATAATTCATTGAATCAATTTAATTCAATTAATTAATTAATTAAACCTTTAAAATAATGGATTCGATAATATATAATTTACATTTAAAAAAATTAATGGATTTAATTTCAAACAACCTGTAAACCTCTTGAAACACAGAGTAAAAATCGAAAAATAGCAAGGTACGTGAGAATCAATTTATTGCCGCACGTCCTTGCAAGATAGAGCTCATTTGGCATTTTATTCGGAAAAATGGTTTCTGGAAAAAAAAATTATTTTTAATTTTTGAATTTTGAAAACTGTTTTAGAAAGAAATCATATAAATAAATATCTTTCCAAAAAATATGTTGAAAAATACAGTTTATAAAAACTTAAATAAAAAATCAGTCAGAAAAAAATTAAAAACATGTTTTTTAATCACCAAGCAACAATATCAAAGACCCACATAGTAATAACAATAAGAGAAGTGTTTATTAACTTTTCATTATATTTTTTTTTTTTTTTTATTCTCTTTTTATTACTCTTCATTCAGTGAAGGACATATACCTTTTTTTTTTAATGTAGATTCCATAGTATTAAAAATAGGATAGTATAGTATATTAGTTGGGAGCCGTCGCATTGCATCAGGAAAGAATATTTAGAAACCACAATCGAAACATAACCAACAGAGTGTAAGGAATGATATCTTGCAACGGGGGGAATTGTAATGGGAAGTGTTCGGGCTCGTGACACAGAGCAGTTGTACCATAAAGTTGCTTAAATTCTCGATTTCAAATATCAACACAAACAACAATGTCGTAAATGCATCATTAATAATTAACTCAATATTCTTGTAAAAAAAATAATTAACTCAATATTTAATCCATGATATATATTTCCTTAATGAATCTAACGCACTTGATTAGAGTTCAACATTAGACTTTCTATTCAATGCTAATATTGGAACTTTTAACAATAAGTTTTTTTTTTCCATGTTCTTTTGATTAAGTAGGTTAAACTTTTATATCATGATTAGTTTATGAGAAATACTTGAATTTCATAATTTTGAGAAGGATAGCTTTTTGAGTGCTATTAATGCATCAAGAATTCAAAGACATAATTTTGTAACTTCCACAAAATCAAAGGCCACTACAAATGAATTATAGTATGATTCTCATATACAATCACCATTATGAAGTGTATGAAAGGAGATTTTTAGTCTATGTTTGAGCGCATACAAACATGGCTTTGTTATATGTAGGGTGGCCAATGAGTGGGTTAGGGCAGATATGGATTGAGTTGTTTGCCATCTATTAATCTATTTATGACCCATTTAATTATTATATAGATACTCATATTCATTTAATAATAAGTCACTCATTTACTTATTTAATATATAAACATAATATATTTAAAAATTATCTGAAATTTAAATTTTATTTCATCAATTTGAGATTCTAAATGGAAACATTTCGACTAAAAATTTTACTCATAGGTTTGTTTTAACATGTCATACGTTTTGGTGTGCTCGGCTCACAATTCGCTCATTGTACCAAAAATCATAAATTTACAATTTTACTCCTCTTATCAGTCTCACTCAATAACTTAATGTCACAAATTCGTATACTAATCATTCACTATCTTTGAGTTCGTAATTAGAATATGATCGTATCGGTGCTGTTCCGAACACAAGCTCAATTTTTTATCATCTTGACTTATTCAATTTCTATTCATGTGCATTAATCGGCGCCCCAAATAGGTGAATCTGACAGTTTAAATGTGTAATTACTATTTTTTGAAAAAAAATTCTATTGAAAACTTTTAAAAATTAATTTTTAATAGTAAAATAATTAATTTTCCAAAAAACGAAAATAAATATATATTAACTACAAAATCACATAATTTATTTTTTATTAAAAAAATTTAGAAAAAAAATAGCATAGAACATTTTTATGTAAAAAATGGCTACAAAATGATTAATATGTGAAGTAATTTTTCTGAAAACTTTATAAAAAATTTAATAAAAATTTTTAGTAAAAAAATTAAGTTCTTTTTTTAATTTATATATAGATTTAAATAGATATTCATACCCAACCGTAAATTCATTTAGATATAAACTATTCATTTATGACTCATTTGCTAATTTAAATAAGTGAGCTAACGGGTAAGAGTTATTATTGTCACCTCCAGTTGTATGGTAGGAGGTGACAATTGTGAATCTATTACTGCTAAGATGCAATCAAATAAATGAACCATTGCCTCAACTAAGTGCCCAGCAAACAACTGTACTATTTGTGGTTGAAAATTTCATA
The DNA here is from genome assembly GCA_949630135.1 of Balakata baccata. Taxonomy (NCBI): domain Eukaryota; kingdom Viridiplantae; phylum Streptophyta; class Magnoliopsida; order Malpighiales; family Euphorbiaceae; genus Balakata; species Balakata baccata. The sequence goes on along the minus strand of CATIWF010153447.1, from coordinate 16,556 downwards.
TTATTTGAACCATGATAAAGCATAAAAGGTCTTAATAAAAATTAAAAAAAAATCCAATGTGCAAGCATTGAAAACTGAATTTGCCAATTATGAACTGATCAACGTTAACTACATGTGTTTGAAACAATTTTCTTCCTCATTTTCTTTGCATTTTACCTTCACTCATATGATAAAAGGACAGAGCAATAGTAATGAACTTATATGAACACCAAATCTTTCAACAAACAATCTTTTGTTAATTGCAGATTTGCCACAAACATATCGTGGAAAGAACCCAGATCAATTGCAAATATGCTGTAGAAAGTTAGAAAAGTCACATTAATATAAAAAACTTTTGAACTAATTAAAGCAAAACTATCCTGGCAAAAGTCAAAATTTCGTCCAAATCTTGAAAAGAGGAAATTTAAGCAGCAAAATTTCATTAATAGTGGAGAATTTTGATATTGACTTTTTCATTTAATTTTTAAAGAGGGAAAAAAAAATCCTTCAACTAAAGACAATTTGATCAGCTTGAAATACATGTAAATCTTCATTATGTCTTACCCATAGAGAAATTTAAAAAATTTGCAAATTTCAAGTTCTATTGATAAATAAAAGAAAGAAGAAATAATGATAAATTCAAATATTCAAAAAAAGATGCTAAGGAGAAAAGGAAAATACAAATATTCATACTTTCTCTAGCTCACAATTTTCTAGTGATTCCATGAAACAAGTCTAAGTACTAAAATTACGATGCAAAATAGGTCTCTAAAAACTACAGCTAAATATCATGCTACCGGCTAAATAAATTTCAAAGTTTCGAGGTTTGCACCAAAAAGGCATACTCAGCTACTGAATGTGTTTAAAATTAATTGACTTCACCTCTATGTTTCAACAACTTACAATATTATGCACCCAAAGCCAAAGGACCTTCACCAAAGTCAAATTGAACAGATCCATTTTCTTCTTTGAAGCATTAAGAAACATAAAATAATATCATCCTTCACTTCATATGCAACCTGGTAATCATAAAGCCAACTGAGTTAAAGAAACACCTAATTCCTAAATATTCATCGAATATTTCACATTTTTGTAATCTCGTTCCGCACAATCAAAAAAAAAAAAAGCAAGCTTTTTCCAATTAAAATCATCAATTTCCTTCTGTCTTTCTCACTCAATTTCTCAACTATCAAACAAAATCTATAAATTAAAAATACAAAAAGAAAAATATCCTACATGGTAATGCTCTTGAGGCCTCTTGATATCCATTCTTAATTTTATCCCTTTCCTTTTTTCCCTGTAAGAGAAAAAAAAAATGCATTCGTAAATACAAATATGATACTTTTCTCCTTTCCTTTTTATTGTTTGGAAAGAGAACAAAAAAATTAAAAAAAACCACAAATATAATAATAGAAAAAGAGAGAAACTAAAAAAATATAGATATAAAAAACTCTCAAATCTCAATTTAAATTGATTAGACAATAGATGAAAATCAACAATCAATTTCTTACTCCACAAAAAAATCTATTAATCAACTTCTTAGAGCATCTTCAACCCAAAACATCAAAATAGTATTACTTTTACACTAAAATGGTGTAACTATACTAAATTTCTCTTCAATCCATAACACCATTTTTTGCACCAAAAAAATACTCTTAAATATTTATCACTCCATAACAAAAAAGCATGAAAACAAACAAAAAATATGAACAATGAAATAGTGTGTGAACAGTATAATGTCATTTTTGGCATTTTACTGTAACAATACAATTTTTTGATGTAAAAAATGGCGTGGATTGGAGTAAAAGAAGAACACCATTTTTATTTTTATGTGTGATTTTTACACCATTTTAGCGTGCATTAAAGATGGTCTTAATAAAGAAAAATTGCGTGTGGTAATGATTCAAAATAATGGGGAAAAGGTGAAATTGTTGAACTCTAAATAAAATTTCAAATTTTTTGAGTAATCGAGAAAGAGAAAAAACATACAATTATATTTGTTGCTGCTGGTGTTGTCAGTGGTGACGGTATCCGGTAAGAATGATGGAATTGAGAGGCATCTATGAAGATGATGAGAGAAGGGGACAGGTAGAGGTGATGGGATTGAGAGGTAGTGGAGAAGAGACGAAGGGAAAAGGGGCATTCACTATATAGGTTTATTGGAAGAAACGTCGGCATTTTATCCAAGAGTTGTTGAGAAGGTGAAAAAACAAAGTACAAAATTCCTTTGTTGCTGTTGGTGTCGTCAATGGCGATGTTGTCCGATAAGAGTGATGGGATTGAGAGGCATCGATGAAGACAAAGAAAGAAGAGGACATGCATAGGTGATGGGATTCAGAGGTAGCAGAGAGGAGACGGAGGGATAAAGGGGCAGTCAGTTTACAGTTTATAGGAAGGAAATGTTGTCATTTTGTCCTTACGTTGTTGCGATATATATTATTGGAAATGCATTATCTATACTATAGCAATGGACAATGATTTCCAACATAGTTTGAGGATATGTTTGTCATTTTGTTAAAAAAATATTTTTGGAAAAAAATTGTGTATTTTTAATTTTTTTTAATTTAAAAAACTGATTTTTAGTATAAATAAATAACTATTTTTTATAATTAAATTAAAAAAAAAAACAGTTTATAAAAAATTTAAAAAATTAATTAATTAAATAAAAAAAATTCAAACCATACTTTTAACATTCTCAACCATAATTTTAAACATCGCCTTAATCATGTAGATAAATACTAAAATGCCTTGGAGTTTACTGTTTATTGAACAGTTTTTTCACTGTTTCTCCTTTTAATTCATATATTTTCTATTTTTTTACAATTTAATTATCATTTTTATTTTTTCTCTCTCGTACTTTTTTATCTTTGTAATTTAGCTGTTTTTAAAATTTTTTTTATTTTAATTCTCATATTTTTCAATTTAGTCATTCTTTTTTATTTTTTTTACTTCTATTTTTTTTATTTTTTACAATTTAGTCTTTTTTATTTTTTTGACTCCCATATTTTTAAATTTTTACAATTTAGTCCATAATTTTTTAATTTTTTAGCTTTTAACTCTTTTACTTTCTACATATTACAATTTAGTACACTTTTTATTTTTTTTAGCTCTCATACTTTCAACTTTTTATAATTTGATCCTCTTTTTATTTTTTTACTACCATACTTTTTACTTTTTACAATTTAGCCCATTTTATTTTTTTCTTTATCTCCATACTTTTTATTTTTTACAATTTAGTCCTTTTTTATTTGTTTTTTTTTACTCTTATACTTTTCACTCCTTAATCATATGGATAAATACTAAAACCCTTAGTGGGTTACTGTTCATTGAACAGTATTTTCACTGTTTCTCTTTTTAATTCATATATTTTCTATTTTCTTTTACAATTTAATCATCATTTTTATTTTTTTTCACTCGTACGTTTCGCTATTTGTAATTTAGTCATTTTTTATTTTTTTTATTTTAATTCTCATATTTTTCAATTTTTCAATTTAGTCATTTTTTTATCTTTTTAACTCTCATACTTTTCACTTTTTGCAATTTAGTCATCTATTTTTTTTACTTCTATGCTTTCATTTTTTACAATTTAGTCCTTTTTTTATTTTTTTGACTCCCATACTTTACAATCTTTACAATTTAGTCCATAATTTTTTAATTTTTTTTCTTTTAACTCTTATACTTTCCACATCTTACAATTTAGTACACTTTTTATTTTTTTTCTTTTAGCTCTCATACTTTCAACTTTTTAGTTCGATCCTCTTTTTATTTTTTTTTACTACCATACTTTTCACTATTTGCAATTTAGCCCATTTTTTATTTTTTTCTTTTAACTCCCATGCTTTTCACTTTTTACAATTTAGTCGTTTTTTATTGTTTGACTCCCATACTTTTCAAAACTTACGATTTAGTCCATACTTTTTTTATTTTTTCTTTAACTCTTATGCTTTCAACTTTTTACAATTTAGTCCACTTTCTTGTAATTAACTCACATACTTTTCACTTTTTTACAATTTGATCCTCTTTTTTAATTTTTTTCATTTAACTCCCATAATTTCCATTTTTTACAATTTATTTTTTAATATATTAATTAAATTCTCTTTTGATTTAATTCAACTTATCCTCAATTAAATTATTTTTTTATAATAATCACTTTTTTCATAAGTTAGTTGTTTCGATAATAGTGACTTTCTTTTTTCATTTTTTCTTTAACTCTCATGCTTTTGAATTTTTACAATTCAGTTCTTTTTTTAAAAATTTACATTTGACTTCCATTCTTCTCACTCCTTGCAATTTATTGCATAAATTAGTTTTAATTTTTTTTCCAATATTATTTTCAATCTCATCACACTTAATATCAGGATTCACATAAATTAATGTCAAAATTAGTCGATTTAACACATCTCTCCCTTTAAGAAATTTTATTCTCAAAATTTTACTTAGCTATTTAATAATGTAAAAATACTTAATTAAATAAACACTACATATAATTTTGCTACATAATTTTATATTTGGTTGGTCGAAAATAAAATATATATTTGTTTCTAATTATTTTTTTGTTTTCTTTTGTTTGCTTATTGGTATATTTTTTATAATTTGATGAATATCGATCATATAAAAAAGTATATATATATACACTTATTTTTCTTAGATATAGCACACTGAACTCGAAGATATAAAATAAAATGAAAAGAAAATACCAAACACTAAAGTATGTATTATTTTTGGTTTGTTGGCAATTATAGTATACTTACATCCATTATGTCTTTTAAATAATCCTAAACCTTAAAATAAATATGATATATATTTATATATGGAATGTATATTTATATCTATAATATTATATGTAAATATTATCTTTTTATTAGAGTAAAAAAAATTATAACATTTTAAATTGTTTTGCACGTGAAAATTACCCACAGCGAAGCACAAATTTTTCTGTTTATATTACCTATAGAATATAAATGAATTAATATAAAACTCTTCCAATTTAATCGAATATTTCAATTGAGGCATGTGTATACTAACTCTTGAAGAAGTATTTTACTGTCAATCGAATATTTCAATTGAGGCATGTGTATACAAACTCTTGAAGAAGCATTTTACTGTTTTTTGAGATACTATTCGGTATAATTCTGATACCAAATTAAAAACAAAAAAGGATATATATTACTCATATTATAAAGATAATAATAGATAATATAATAACCATTTCTCCAATAATTATTATTAGGGTAAATTGCTACGGTTTTCTGAAATTTGATTAAATATTCTAGTGTCCTATAAAATCCTTTATGTTTAGTTCTGTTAACTAAAAAGATTCTCATTTACTTTAGAATAGAATATTCTATTAGTTAACTAGAATATTCTATTAGTTAATTAAAAAATTCTAAAATCCCTTGTTTTTTAAATAAATTTGACACTTTGTTAATTTAAAAAATATATTAAAAAATAATAAATTTGACATTTAGAATCAAGTTGACATTTTTGAGAAAAAAAAAAGCAAATTTGATATTTTGATTGTCTGTAATAGTAAAAATAAACGAAAAAACTAGATGGTACATTACATCAAACATGATTCTTTATAATATATTTCAAAAAATAGAGAAATTAATTAATGCATTCAACTAAATATCAGAAATTATAATAATTTACCCTAATTATTATTTAACACCATTCCGCCCATTTGGATAATAGCGGAGTAAGAGAGTGCTCCTAGGTTCATTTCTTATTCAGAGTTAATATCACCTATAATTACTTAATTTTTTATAAAATTTTTTATCCCAAAAAAGTCATTAAACTTTGTTTTCACTTTATTAAAATTACTTCCGATAAATTACCATTGACACGTTAGCTGACATTAAAATTCAGGTGACACATTAGCATTTCAATTACTCATATTTAAAAATTGGACGAAAGTAACCTTAGTGTAATGAAAATAAAATTTAGTGATTTTTTTAAAATGAAAATTTTTTTATAATTTTACTACAATAAAAGCAAATTCAATGACTGTAAATAAAATTAACACTTCTTATTCATAACCTTTAAGCATGATTCTTTTTTCCCTCTTTTTGGGCTTGATTCTCCCTATTAATCCTTCTTTGCTAGCAAGTTCTCCTTTTTTTCTTAGATTTTCCCTCCTGGCTGAAGCAAAATCACCCCGCCATTTTGTTTATTTTCCTCGGATATGGTAGCACCAAAGAGTTGAATGGAGAAAGTAACACCTTGTTTGGCCATTTTCCATGGAGGGGAGCAAAAATAAGGAAGAAAAACAAATTTATTTATCTCCTTATTTTTCTTCCTCTTCATGGTGTTCGCAAATTTTTTCTAAACGAGGAAAAATACGACAGAAAAATAAATTTTATTTACCTTCACCTATTTTTCTTCATGATGTTTTGGATTGAAATAATATAAATATAATAACAAGATAGATGAAAAAAAATAAAACATATTTTTATTTGTTTGGGTAATTTATTGCAAGGAAGAAATTGCATCCTAGAAATTTTCAATTCTTTTAAAAAGCACTTAAAATGATACCTCTGACTTCGAATTCATGCATCCTCTGCCCAAATCTCGCTCATAATGAACATTCATTACTATTTCAACCCCTAAATATGCAACGCAATTTTAATGATGTGGTGTCTGAAAATTCATTGGTCTGTGAGGTTTAGGAGCTGTAAAAGCAAACATACATTACTATCAGCATAAAGGAAAAACTGAAGAAATCATTAATAACAATGTCCTTAAGAGAGTAAAAATATAATAATGCAATTTCATTGAATTCTTCCTGTCAAATCTCATGTTTGAATAGTTCACACATTGCAAGAACTTCTTTGTTACAAGTTAAAGAAAAAAGGATGACATTTTCGAAAGAAAAGAAATCATGCCAAAATTATCATGATTTTGCAACAATTCAAAATGAAAATACTTACTCAAAATAAATTTTGTTTCTTTGCAACATTTCAATTGTTCCAAACAATATGAGTTCAAATGAATTCTACCACCTAAAAGTCAATGTATTCCAAATACATGAATTTTATCATAAAATATACCCTATAAAATATACCCTATGAAGCACAGACACTTCAACTACATAGCATATTGCATTTTCGACACGTTTCCGACACCAACACTTGTCGGACACCAATATAAAACGTCCTAAATGCATTTTGTAATTTTCAAAAAATTAGAAACACATTTCTCTAAGTTAAAAATATATTTTTTCTTTATAGAGAACCTAAAATTTATATGTAACAACAGTCATTGCTTAATATATTTTGATTGTATGTCATTTTTATTTAATTCATATAAAAACAATAAATTGTAATTACATTTTTTGTATTTATTTATTTATAAATTTACCTCTATATTTTTAATATTTACACGTTTCTCTCACATGTCCGTGTCTAATACTTTTTATAAATTTCATTTTTCAGTGTTCGTATCCGTACTCGTGTCCATGCTACATAGAATATACCAATTGGTTTCTTATGATAGAAATGAATTGAATTCTATCATAATAATTGTTCCAAACAAAGCCTAAAAGGAAATTACGAGATTTCTTATTTCAGCCTACTAGGGAGTAGGCAGTTGCAATCAAACCAAGCAAGGAATTTGATGCACTAATACATTCGAGAATTGTCCAAGTAAACATATATGTATGTGTGTGTAAACAGTTCTAGGAAATACATGTATGACACATTAGCATTTATGGAATGAATGTGCTATTTGAAACAATTTCACTAGATAACCTTGTTCAGCTTTTTCACAAGTCGTTTACCATCCAAAAAACATTTCCTAAGATGCATTTCTTAATTGGGACCATTACAAAAAATTCATAAACTTTGCCGAATTTCACAATTATATACAATTTTTTAAAACTTCTATTTAAATTATATGAAATTTTATTTTTAAAACAAATGTAGTTTTGCTAGCATGAAATTAGTCTCCGAACCAAACTAGTGCTTACGTGAATTGACCGAAAGGATATATACTGACTGGATAAAATAATTGGATAAAATAGCAAACGCTTTAGTCCAATTTTCCAATTATAATTGGATATATTTAATTCAGTCATCATATTTCATATACATTAGTGATACCTATTTTATTTGGACAATCCACATAAATACCAACCAGATTTTAAGATTGGTTTCATGCTACCGAAACTATATTTAACTCAAAATGGAAGTTTATATAATTTAAATAAAATTTTTTTAGAACCGCATATAATTGTGATATCTTGAAAAATTTAGTTTTTTTTTTTTTCATTCTTAATTTCATTAGTGACTGAAGTTATTACTTTCCTTCTTCCATGTGATTCTTCTTTTTCTATGGAATAGAAATTTCCCTGACTACTCTGGAACAAACACCTATATGATGAACTTACCATTAGGGTTTCCTTGTTCATAGAAACATCGTAACAGAGAGACAGCTTCAGATGCCATTATTCCCCCTGTACATTTGAAACCCTTTCCTTGTGCAACTTCCACACTAAAAACATATACATGACATGTCAGAAATCACAAAAATTGCATAATGCTCAATAAATTCACGATGTATATTAAATAATATCTCTAAAACGTAATTGCATATTTCAGAGCAATCAAGCTAACATGCAATTATACATTATCAACTCTGCCAGAAGAAATTCATCTGCAAGATATACTTTTTTTTTCTCTCTCTCTCTCTCATAACAATCTAAAAACATGGAAATAATTTATAGATTGCAATGGCTTGTGATAAAACTTTTGAGCAAATAAATGGGTAATTGTTTGATCAAATAAACCAAACAATAATGCTTTTATATCCTCGCTAAATTCCAATTTCCTTCTGGTCTTCAAAATCTAACAACAGTCCATGATGTTATATCCAAAAGCAAAATTTAACTACTGCCATGAACTACAACGAGAAGGAACAAAAAATGAACCTATTAGGTGGTTGAAAGCTGCTCAAATGTAATGATAATATTGATCCACAGCCTCCAAATTTATCATTTGCACAGCCATAGAATACATCGTTTATACCTAAGCAAGAAAAGAACTGAACTATCAAAAATCTAATTAAACTAATATATAAAAATAGAAGAGATCAAACAAGTAATAGGAACTATCATTTAAAAACAGGAGATACCAAGGATAGACAAAGATGCAGCGCACATTATACATGGTTCACATGTGACATAAAGGGTGCATTTCGAAAATTTTTCAGCAACTTCTGACACTGAGAGTCCATCTTTTTGCCACTGCTCAAGAAGATCATCTATTGCTTCCATCTCTGCATGTCTTGTAGCCTGCAACAAGAAGATAAAGTAGAAACTCAAAAGTTGTAAAGCTCAGAAAGCAATGTATTATTTGATTATCCTACTAATGCAGTACTGATGACTTACATCATGGAATTATTTGATAATCATACGTCAAAATTTGATGCAGTTTAACATGTAATGTTATTGAGTTGCCCTAGAACACAGGTGAAATTAGAGATATATGTTCCAAGTAGATATCAAAATTAAAGGCATCACTAGCTCACATAGATTCAGAAATTCTGTGAAAAATGTGAATATGCACATGGTCAAATTGCAAAAAAAAAAAAAAAAACTGAATGACCTTTTTCAATTTTTTCAATTAAATGAATGAATGAAAAATAATGTGTCTGAAGTTTTAATATTTCATCAATTTAGACACGTCATCAATTCTTTCTACTAAATTGGCCGGAATGTCTAAATTTGATAAAATGTTAAAAATTCGTTCATTTAATTGAAAAATTAAAAATAAAAATTATTTTCGATACAAACGCGAAGATTCAGATTTTTTTTAACAATATGCCGTATGCACAAAATTAAAAAATATAGTTCAGTGAAAGCTCCAGATAATGAAACAAATTATAGAATATTATTAAACAATGTAAGAAGAGTTAACCAAGGGAAGAAATGACGCATTGAAGAACTTGCATTTCTTGTCTCTGTGGTTCGATTTCTTCCAGAAGCAATTATTTTCCCATCTTCAACTACCACACAACTGGTCAACCAGAAAAGTTGCTTAATGAAGAAGAGTCTTGCCAAATAATAAAACTGACTTCAAGCAAAGACCTGATTTCTCTTTCTAGAAAGGAAAATGCATCATGAGCACATGGATTAGGTTAATCAAACAAAGCCTTGTTCTCACAGGGAGCACTAAAACATTTAATCAGAAATTTCATTGTGGTTCAAGATATATGACCATATATTTATATGAATCTAATCTTCTGACTTCTGAAGCATGCACTTATCTTCCCATAAAGCTAACTTCATAACAGACTGTCAGCACTGAAATTTAAGGGAGAAATAATTGGCCCAAAAATTATGCTAAAAGCCTTTACAAGTAGAACAGACAAACAGACAAGAAGCCAGCAAGCTTTGAGAAGCTAATCCAATCCAATTTGAAGTTAGATGGGTACAATGATTAAATGATACCAAAACTTTGTTTTGTATCAAATTGGTACAAAAACTTTAAAATTAAGTTTCATATTTTGATACTAAACACTTTTCCGGTTAATTCATGCTGACGTGGACATCAGATTTACTGATGTGGATGTCTTATTTGCTGATGTAGTTGCTGGATTTACTAATGTGGACGCCGGAAAAGTTTTGGATACCAATCTCTGAAATATTACTTCAAAGTTTTGGTACCAATTTGATACAAAACAAAGTTTTGATACCAATTTGATACACATGCAAAAGTTTTGGTACCAATAAAATATTTTACCTTAAGTTAGATTAGGCCTCAACTAAGATTGCAAACTGAATAAGCAAAATAAGGCGCTGAGGCCAGAAGAACTTAATTAAAATTCATCACATCCAATCTCCATTAATAAACATGAATTAATTGAAAGAATTAAATCAACATTATAAACAATTCCACATAATAGAACTTAGAAACCAAGTCATCAAAGTAAAATAGTCACAGCTAAAGATGTCCAGTTATAAATAAAAAACTGAACAATGAAATTTGGTTGTCATGGTTTAGGAATTTTTTCCTTTCTCTAAGTTCAGGGAATATAGCTGCTAGCAGTCATTGTGTATATTATTGATATAAAGTCATAAATTATATATTTTTGTTAGTAATCAAATGACAAGATATTAGGTGCGATTACCCAATTTGTTTCATTTGTTTCAATTAGCTAAATAACACCTAGCAATGGCCCCTTAACCAAAGATTATGATACAAAACCAGCCTAGCAATTTTGTTAAATATAACAGGGAGTGCACTTTTTGGTTCTCTTTTTTATTGTACAGGTGAAATTTTGGTCTTATGACTCAAATAGCAAATGATTTTCCCCTTCATTAGTACGAGTCAACTATGGCTAGCCTATGGAAGGAAAGTGTCAATGCTCTAAAACTGCTCATTTGCACATATTTTAAACTCAAGGAATAGAAGGGTCTTCAGCATAATATATTAACAAACAGGGTTCCACACCACAGCCTATAGAGGTGAAAATTACTTGGGTAGCAGATCATTTAAATGGCACACCATGTGAACAAGCTCTTGCTATTTTTCAAATTAAAATAAATACCACACCAATGATATGGGAGCACTGGCATCCACCTTTCCTAGGCCAAACTATGGCATGATTGACAAATACTTTAAAGCGTATGTATATAAGAATTCATATAAAAAAAATAGAAGTAATTGAAACAGAAGCAACAATTGAAAATTCAGCTAATTGTAAATTGTCCAACAATTAGAAGGCCAGCCTTTTTCCTTCTAAATTACAATTGCTAGGGGTGAGCATTCGTAATTCGGTTATCTTACCGAAAAAAATTTCGGTAACTGAATAAGGAATTCTTCAAAAAAAGTCTCATTGATTACCGAACCAAATAAAAAATTCAATTACCAATTACCGAATTCAAAATTTCAGTAATTATCCGAATAATTGAAATTTTAATTGAATTTGTAAATTTTACTTAAATTTATCAAATTTCTTAACTTATTTTATTATAATAAAAAATATTATATAAATAAAAATACTTACATAAATTAAAATATCATAAAATATTTTTTTTTTTGTAATAAAATAAAAATATATATAAGTATCATAACAAAATTCATAAAAATTTAAAATTAAATATATAAAATTCAGTAATTTGGTAATTCGGTTATTCCAACAATAAATTACCGAATAACCGAAATAGCTCAAATTTTAACACCGATTACCGAACTGAATTTTGTTCAGTACAGTAATCAGATACTGAATTTTAACGGTTCGGTTTGGTAGTTCAAAATAACCAAACCGTTGCACACCCCTAACAGTTGCTTCCATAGTTATTAAAGGCACAAGGAGCTAAGGGGTTTTGGAGCCTAGGCACAGACGCACACCTAAGTAACATGAGGACCAAAAATAAAAAATAATTGAAAAAAATTGTAAATTTCATTATTAGACTACTAGCAAGATGATATAATATTATAAATATTAAAACTCAAAAAACATAAATCATAACAACAAAATGGAAACACATACACAAAGAAAAAAATAACTTAATTAAGGTTTGATATCCTAAACACAAGGCTATTAGGCTTACTAAACACACAAGGATCCTAAACTTACTAAAACTGTATTTAACAAGTTCTAACACTTATTAATTATGAATTATCAAAGCAAAATACAATTAGTCTTACGCATAAATTGTGTTATTCAAATCGTCTTTGTAAAGGCTAGAATAGATGTTTTCTTTGCCCTAACTTTTTTTTTCTTTTTTATTGTTTTTTTTTTTTTTGAAATAATTAGGTGTATTAAGACCTACTAAGAGTTTTTTTCAATTTATAATTACTGATTTAGATTTTTCCACACTAAAAACAAAAAAAAAATACAAATATTTAATTAATGTCACAAAGGCGTGCCTAGGCGCATGCTCAAGGCACGCGTCTTTGTGACAGCGCCCGCCTTTGGGCTTTCAAGGCGCTAAGGCTGGCACCTGGTGAGTCTTGCGCCTTTAACAACTATGGTTGCTTCTAATTTTGTCATGATAGTAACTTAATACAAGCTTACCCTACTGGTACTTCAAGACAGTCCAAGGCCTGTTTTGCCTGCCATAAGTAAAACAGTAGTCTATTAAAACATAAACAAGTCAAAAAGCCAGCAGGAATATTTAAATTAAACAAATAAACAGAATCAGCATAGTATTTCACTTGCTTTAAGCAGAAATAAGATTTATTTGAGCATGCAATAAATAGATAACAGCACCTAGAAATGAAAATCCAACATATAAGAACCCAAGCTTGGCCCTGATTGATGTGGAGGAAAAATATATCTGTTAATGTTCATCCAACCTTCAGATGAAGATTAACTAAATTATCTTGTCCAGTTTACAAATAATCATTTTAATACACTTTGTATTTCAAACATACTAGATATGAAATAACTTCTCAGGTTCCAGAATCTCGAAAAACAGTCTGTTAATGATGATTACTACAAATGAGGATGCATGCAACAGCTAAACACTTAACCAGTCACCAAATAGAATTTGATCATTAACAACAATTTATGATCATAATATAGGTGCTTTTTTTTTTTTTTGCTCATTAAAGCTTCCAAGTTCCAACATGTGGAACCCAATCAAAAAGGTGAACCTTTAATAATTTGCACTGTACTCACTCAAAAAGGCTATTGCTATTAATATTGAGTTTAACAATATGCTTTAAACAAATTAAGAGCAAAAAAGATATAAACTTCTACAGAATGATCATCACAATAACCATCCTCATGAGAGGATAACTAGCACATGTTAAAAATTATACATGCATGACAATTAGTTTACATGTGAATATATGCTCAGAGGCCAAAGATAAACATCATGACTAGCTTATAGATAGCAGCATCCATATAAGCAATTTAAATGCTGACCAATATAAACGCAAACCTTAATCCTTCTCAGTCAAAATACAGTTGCGCCTGATTTAAGACATTTTGCAATGAGCTTTTCAATGTGTTAAATTAGATTTATAAAAAAAAAAAAAAAAGAGTTATAGAAGACACTTTTGACACAATTGATACATCATGAGGGTGCATGTTGAGAAAATGAAAAAGCACTTGTGAAGATTGATTTTAGCTATACATCAGAAAAGTTTAACTCAAAGTCAAAATTTCAGCATCAAATTTGAAGATACATAAACAAGATTAAAAAGGGAAAAAAATTAAAAAAAAAAAACCACTATAAGCATAAGCTGATGAAACCAAAATACAACAAGCATCTTTAACTCCTTTTTGTTCATTGAATTCTTTTAGTACAAATGGATTGAATTTTATCGCAAGAATTATTCAAGAAGAAGATTTATTCTATGCATTACCTGTTCTAGTGCAAGCTCCATGAATGCACGAGTCTCAGAAGAACACACTTCCCCTTGAGATTCCATCTACAATATAGCAAAAAATAATAACTAAATAGAGGAAAAGTTTATGATAGAAGAGCTTTTACATTAAAAGAAGTATTGCATAATAGCAATCTCGTGATTTATAGCCTGCTGTGCATTATTGTGCAACATGAAAACCGCAAATTCACAAATAAAAGAATTTAACATTAGCCATTTTGTGTTTTGATCAAAAAACAAAAACTCACAAATTTAATGATTTTTAGAACACTACAAATAAAAATTCTTGATTCACAATTACACATTCACAAATTCACCGTAGGTCCAGTGACATCCGGTCTGTTGTAAACCAAAAACACATGGCAAATTATAATCTTCAGAATTCACAATCAAAATTAATACTTCACAGTAGGGCCAGTGATCTTCACAAATTCACAGTAGGACCAGTAATTTCATAATTCAAAATTACAAATCCAATTATGATCTTTCACAGATATTCAAGCAATGGATTTTGATAGGGTTTTTTTTTTATCCCAACTGGCAACTGTTGATCTATAAGCTAAGAAGCACGGACACAGATACGGCCATGGGGATATGATACGGCAGGGCACAGGGACACAGCAAACTCTAAAAAACTAGGACATGGATACGTCATAATAAAATAATAAAAAACATTATCCTAACAAATATTATCCTTAAAAAGCAATTTAAATAAATAAAAAACAAGTGTTCAAACATTATTCTTACAAATATTCAAAGTAACCATAATGATTAAACATAAGTAATACTCTCCGTTAATGTTAATTTTAATATCTTTAAATTGACAATATGAATTTAGAACTACTCAGATTACAGGAAGATTTATACATTTATTTCCCTTTTTAGTAGGTACTTAATTACCAAAAGTAAAATGTAAATCAGCATTTAAACAGAATTTCCTGGTAGGAATATAGGCTGCTGAAGATTGCCAAATTCAGTGGAGTAATGAGGCATCCACAGTTTCCAATTTCACTAACAGACTAAAATTTATGATCTCACTAAATCCAATACCGCTAGCAAGTGAAAATCGAGAATGGGATAATGGAATAAAGGAAAGGGAAATATAAAACCAAAATGATGATCTCAAATCAAAATATTATTTCAGGAAAAAAAAAATCAAAATCCAATTAAGAGCTGAAATAGATTAAAAAATGAAAAAAAAATAATAATCAGAAAAAAAAAAAAGGACAATGCTAATGAAACATATACAAAACCAGCAATTATAAAATTGCAAAGATTCTGTCCACATTGAAGGGGATTAATAGAAACATTGTCATTTTGCAATTAGCAACCAGAAACTTTGCAAGTAAAAGGGGATTACTAGAACTTTCCTAAACATTGAAGTAAATTCTTTTAATACAAAGATTCTGTCAGCAGCAATTAGCAACCAAGAGATGCTTGCAAAATTATTTAAGCAAGTCCTAAACAGAAATTCCTATGACAGAAATTACAAGTACAAGTGAAAGCAATTAGCAATTATGTGCTAGAGATACCTGGATTTCTGAATGTTAGGGCCGAACTATGTGCCAAATAACAATGTTTAGGCGCCGGCGTCGTCGCTTCCCAATGCCACCAAGCCGAAGAAGAAGGTTGAAGAAGAAGGTGCCGGCGTCTTCTACCCAGTTCTGTCTGTGTCGTGTTTTTAAAGAACAAGAATGCCAGAAAGAAGAAAAGCTTTTTAATCTCGGCGTCGTCGCTTCCCAGTTGAAGAAGAAGGTGCAGTCTTCTAACCTTCTTTCTGTTTGTGTCGTGTTTTTGAAGAACAAGAATGCCAGAGAAGAAAAGAGCAAAGAAAGCCAAAAAGTTATGGTTTTTTGAGAATTAGGGCCGGATTACGTGGACTGTCTCAATATTGGCCCATAATTTTACTTAAAAAAAACTCAAAAATGAAAAAAGTCTATGAAATCTGTCCTGCCGTGCTTCCTGCGTAGAAAATTTTGACTTTTCACCCAGTTAATGATACGGCATGTGTTGTGTCTGACATGTGTCTCCGCATCCAAGTGTTCGATACGCTGATACTCCACCCTTCTCTTTATCTATGCTTCATAGTATATAAGGATTTGGCGAGCCTTTTTAAATAGTAGCTGACAAGTGTTTGAATTCCCAAGTGGCTACTAATTAAAAAATTCTATTTTAGAATTTTTTTTTGAATAGTTGAAGTTTTTTTAAATACAAATACTAAATTTGTCTTATACTAAA
>CATIWF010153420.1:0-17776 GCA_949630135.1 Balakata baccata | reverse complement strand
ATATCATGGACTTTCATTAATCAGTTTAAGATCTATATCAATTCATATGCAAATGAATACTAATATAATGAAAGAATGCCTTTATGAATGTGTACACTAAGTGCTTAAGGCGATTGCTTTTTGGGCACATCTCTAACACTTATATCTTTCTAATGTTTTGGGTCCCTTCCTCACCTTCTGCACCATTCCCTAGCATCAAAATACATGAGCCAAGGGTCATCATACAATCTAGACAATCTGTTATAAGGGAACCCAATTGAAACATAGATAAAACCCTAAATTTAATGATAATAAACCCTTAAACTCAATAAAGAGTGTTAAGGAATCGAAACACTTACTGAAATACCTCTGGAAATTCTAGAATGCAGATAGAGATCTTGATTTATAGGGTTGTTCGGACCCACACTTGTATACTTGAGAAGAACACAGAAAAACCCTTGTTTAAACCCTTTTAATTCACTTTCAATTGTGTTTTTATGGTGTTTAACCAATAGAGAACCAAAGGGGGGATGAAGGAATAGCTCTTTGGTTGGGCTCTAGTGTCTGGGGGTGGCTAGGGTTGTCAGCAAAATGAAAAAGACAAAATAAGATCAAGTTTAAATAGAGTAACCACCCAAACAGAATTGCAAGCGCACTATGGACATTGCAAGCACGATTTTGTTCTGTCCAACTTTTCATCATTTTAAACCAGTCTTGATCCATTTTAATTACCACAATACCCCTCATATTCCACATTATGTCTAGGCCCTATTTGTGGGCTTTACATAGGGCATCAGATGCCTTCTTCTTCAAGGACTCTAAATCGGCCTTACAGTTTGTAACATCCTCGACCATTCCTATATGCATTATCACAAGCATTCCATTTGAACATGTTCATTTTATAAATGTCATTCATATGAAACACATGCATGTGTATGGATTTTGGCATGAACATGTTCACAAGGTAGACTTGTCAAGGGTCAGTTTATCCCAATAGGAGTATGTCGTATGTGTCTATTTATAATTTAAATATGGATGACAAAGTATTATAAATAATTGGAATAAAATAGTTAAATTGAAATAAATGAAATTTGGCATAGTTAAATTAATTAAAGTAGACTATGTGATTAGATAGTACTATTGCCATCATATTAGAATTGGTTCGGTTGTGGAACCTAGCTGAATCACCTGCTGTGTTGATTATTTTTCTATATGATAGAATCTGTAATTGAGGAAACTCAAAACACAAAAGTTGCAGTCCTTTGTATTAGTGAGCTCTATACTAAATTTCATGACTATATTATGGGTGGATGTTCAGTTATGGTTAAGGGAATCATATCTATTCCATAAATTGAGCTACCTACTTAGTGCCCAGTACAGGTCCAGCCAATTCTTTGCCTATTTTGAGCTCCTTATAGACATAATCTATAAATTGTCAAAACATCAAATTATAGGAATATGTCTTAGCTAAATTATAGTACAAATAGAACCTTAATATGTTATGTATTTTGTGAAATATGGCCTTCATAATTCAGACTGGTCTGGATGCCAACCTTATTCTTAACCAGTCATAAGCACCTCACCATTTGAGGACATTAGAGGCTGAATGGATAAAAGTTGTCAGCATGAAAAATGTTCCATTTTAACATATCTATGTTCCTACAAAGTTTCATAAAATTATGAATTACACATTGTAATATATAAAGAAGCAAATTTGGTGTCCCAAAACTGCCTAAGGGCAGAAATGGGGTAGCAAATAGAATATGAATAGAAATGGCACAAAAAATTACACAATGTGGTCCAAATTACATGTTATATATTTACATGTTATCTTTAATTAGAAATAAGAATTATACAAATTGGACTAGTATAGAAAATTTATAAGCTACTGAACTCATAAAGGTCACACTGCCAAAATGGTATACCTAAGTTTATTTAGTTATTTAGCTACCAATTGACCAAGTATACATTCAATTAGGCTCACAGCACATTGTAGATCCCCAAAGAAGTGAGAGACAATAAGTTAGAGGTTCAATATCAAAAGAAAAGGTGAGTCTAATTATATAATGTTTCTTTGGTACGTGTGATTATTATGTGCTATGTGTAATATGACTTGATTTGCTTTATTTAAATTACATAATTGCTAGGATATGGCCAATGAGACTGCATTGAATGTAAAGTACATGTTTGTATTACATGTATAGGCTTTCTTTGTAGAAGGCAAATGTTGACTGAAATGTACAATGGTTGATGTAAAAGCAATGATTGTTGCAAATGCATATCCATATAGACTTAAAATGCGTTGTAACTAGCTAAATGACATTATAATGCAAAAGAAGAGGCTTATGGCCCAAACCAATACTCAAAAACAAAAGTAAAGGCATATGACCTAATAAATGTGCAAATGTTACAATTGATCAAGCTAGCTAGTAAATGGCAAATGTTCACAGGGAAACTCGGGACAGTGTATGTTTAGCCTGGTCACAATAAAAAGAAAATGACAAGCATAAGTATAAGCAAATGAAATGTTTACATGATTTAAAATTATTTATATTCATATGATATTGATAAATAAAATGACATCTAAAATATATACGAATGGTGATTAATACTTGTAATTGTGATTTGCTTAGTACTTTAGAAAGCTTTTGATGGTTATTCTCTCTGAGTCACAACTCACCAAATTGCATCATTTTTTTAGGCAAAGAAAAGTATTTAGCTTATTTTGGAGGTGCACACCATATAGGAGATATGGATCATTCGTCACCGGTCGAGCCTTACTAATCTCTCTCCTTGCATTGCATGTTTATATAGGAACATGACATCTATATTTTGGGTTGTATATCTGCATGTGTATAAATATATTAAATATGCAATGTGTTAGAGATGTGCCTAAAAGGTAATTGCCTCTGGCACTTAGTGTACACATTCATAAAGGTATTCTTTCATTATATTAGTATTCATTTACAAATGAATTGATATAGATCTTAAACTGATTAATGAAAGTCCATGATATGAAACATAGCATGAAGGAAATTATGATGGGATCATGATAATTAGATTCCTATCATGTGTAATTATATTAGTATATAAATTATCCCTAGTCATAGGATCAACAAGATGGGACATTGTTAATCTGGATAGACTAGCACATGTTATACTTCTTGATTGGATCAAGCAATAGATGTTTAGAGTTCACATGTGGATGCTTCCTAAGAGTAGCCAAGTACATTGGATGACCTTTATTGGGACAATCATATGGATATTCTATTCAAATGTCAATGATAGTCTCATCATAGCAATGGGGCAAATATCCTTAGACTTGAGGTAATTAAGGATATCTTGGATACTAATTATGTGCTTTGACTCCATTCCTTGTTGCCTTATAGAGGTCGCTTATAGAGTGGTGATTGGGTACAGCTTGAGGTATTCAAAGATAATTAGGTAGCCAACAGAGGATTCACTGCTCCTAATAGAGGGAGAGTATGCCCACGGGCTCTTGTCGGGATCATTACTCAGGAATCTCTGGCCAGAATGGAAATGCCTTAAAGATGGTCTTCAGTGACATGTCTAATGGAGTAATGAGTCCTAAGGACAAGATCTAATATCACTTGGGCTAGATGTGACGTAGTCAGTCTAGTGGAAGCTGACACATAGTCCATGCTCTGAACCGAGTGGGGTATAGGATGGTGAAAAGACGAATTGCACATATTTATTGTCTATGAAAAGGTTTGTAGTCAAACCACTGATTTCAGTCAATTGGGGGCCATGATGTGTTGCTAGATACAACTCATGACTTACTTAAATTATTTAATAATTTAAATGGCCAACATAACCGAGAATCTAATGGGTCACACGCTTTGGAGATATGAAGATTGAGTAAAATGGCTTTAGATGGGATCCATAATAAAAGAGAATTATTTTGAGTCAATTCGCAATAAGATCAAGGGGAAAAATCACTCGGGGGAGTTGACGGGCCCATATGGGCAGCGGGCCTGCTCTACAGGCCTAGGTGGCACACACAGCAGCTCACATAACCCTTTAAATTGGCCATTTGACTCCCCAACCTTTCATTTTCTCCTCTCTTCAATTTTGATCTATATTTTTTATTTTCTTTTAGATCTAAAAGACCCAAAAAGATAGAAAATAGACAAAAATTTTTGGAAGAAGAAAAAATTTTGGAGACAACAAGAAAATTAAATAGTTTAATTTTTCTCTCAAATGAACATACACTATTGCTAGCACTTTGAGGCATGTTTAAGCCATCTCCCTAGTGGTTTCATCCTCTCATCTTCGGGTGGATATTGTTAAAGACAATCCAAGATTAGATTGTTGTGGTTTGCTACAACCCAACGAGGTGAGAAGTTGAAGAAAAATCAAGAAATTATAAAGGTATAATTTCTGAATTTTCCTTGGTTAAATTATTTTTTGTTGGCACAAGTATAATCCTTTAATTCGGGTTTTGAAAAATTTTATTTTCCGCTGCGTAATATTTATGTGATACCTACTCAAAACCCATCACAGTGATGTGTAAATATATATTTGGCCTTGAACTTACTACTTGAAATAATTGGATATAGCGTCTGAATTATTAGCATATGTAATATATTATGTTTATAGTTATGTTTTGATGCTATGCTAAATTGTTAAATGTTGCACAGTAATACTGTGATGTGATTCAAAAAAAAAAATATCTCTCACTATAAACAGGATTCTATCTTAATCTCATGCAATACACAATAACATAATACAAGTATAAGTGATATCCATAGGTATAAGGTGTTACAAAGTTCCTCTTCCAATTGTCATCTTTGCCACAATGGAAGCAAGTTCCCTTTGGGGCAATCTCTTTGGCCTTCTTCTTAGCCACGCCTCCCTTAGGCTTTGTGGACTTCTTCTTCTTGTTCTTCTTCTTGAACTAGAAGAATCCACCAGCATCACAGCCTTAGTATCCTTCTTGATAGAAGGCTCAGCTATCTTCAGCACGTTGATCTGCTGGGGAATAGTGGCAGAATTCTAGTTCATCCTATAGTTAAAAACAATATGTGCATAACTATCGATCAAACCACTTAGAATTAAGTCTATACTTAATTCATGATCCATCACAAACCCCAAGTCGGCCAACCTCTCAATATGGCCATTCATCTTTAGTGCATATTGAATGGAAGATGTCCCTTTAATCATTTTGGAGCGGAAGAGCAGCTTAGAGATCTCAAACCTTTTAAATCTAGCTCGCTCCTCAAAAAGCTCCCTAAGATAGTAGACTATGGTATTTGCATCTATAGCCTCATGCTGCTTTTGAAGCTCTGATGATATAGAGGCGAGCATTACATTGCTCACAAATTCATTATCATCAAAAGGCTTGTTGGTCTTCTGAACCTCTTCAGAAGCATCAGTAGTAAGGGGATTGAGAAGCGGCTTATCAAGGACATAACCTATTTTTCAAGTCTTGAGAACTATTCTCAAGTTTCTAAGCCAATCCAAGAAATTCGACCCTATCAATTTGTTTTCGTCCAAGATAGATCGCAAATTCATATTTGACGACATGGTGATTCTAGTAACCTAAATGTAAAAGAAAGCATGTTAGAAAATGTACATGAATGCATTATTACATTTTTAATAATCACATTATGGTTCCCACTATTTCATTGCGAACTCATGGCCCTTACTATGAACTCGAGAGAACCCATTGGAAGTTCTCTTAGTGGGTTGGTATCCAATTCCCACTTAAGAATGACCTTGAGTGTGCTCAATAAGTCTTCTTAGGTCAAATTGGTAGGTATCTGATCCATACCAATTGCATTTCACATGCATTACCAAACTGTGCTATTAACTAATTAATATATGAACAAATCATTAGACTATCAACTCTTGATGCATGTACATCTCATGTACACTGCCTAACACTGCCTCCAATCCACATTGACCTTGAGTGTGCTTAAAAAATCAATGGAATTAGTTAAGTCCAACCCATTAATTATGAAATCGTATTTCAATGGTTCGAACATATTCTTATAGAGTGGGCTTGAGTGTGCTCAACAACCCTACATCTAGAAGAATATGGTTCTTCCCATATTAATAGAAGGCATTAGACTTAATTGTTATTTATTGAGGGATTTTGTTGGTTAAGTCTCATCATATTATTGCATGCATAACATACATCCATTCATCACATAGACATATATATGATAGTTACTTTAACTGCATGGAATGATTATGGACATAATAACATCAATCCCTTGAGTCATAGAAGGATTGATTAGGTCTCACCTAAGTAGATGCATGAATTACAACCCAAAATAGAATTCAAAATTCTATTCCAAGTCTTCTTGTATATTGGCACCACCTCCTTGCTTCTTGCTCCTTACACTTCAATCCTAAACTAATCCTATGTAATCTAATTACAAAATATTAAAATCAGAAAATCTCAATTTATATTTGAGGGAAATTAGATGAGAAGAAAAATACAATGAAGTATAGAGAGAGACCAGAATACGCAGACCCTATTTACCAAATACAAAATTTAAATCCATGCATATTCAATCACATTGGCTTAGTCCATAATCATCCATCATGCATCATAACACTTAGCAAGCATTATCTAATGCAAAACAAGGTATTCTAGAAAATTAAAATTCAGGTCCCATTTGGCCATAACATGATTTCCTTTTATCATGTAATTTCACTTTGGGTTTAATTCCATAATCACATTATCAATTAAAACCAAAATTTCTATAAATTAATTCCAAATTAAATCGCCTTAATTTTGATATCAAATAATTAAACAATTTAATTATTTCATATATGTCTAAATCTAGCCAAACTAGTGTTAACTTAATTCCATATTGAATCAAATTCAAAATTCCTAATAATGCCAGGGAATATATTATCTATCCGGGCATCTATAGATCAGCTCATGCCAATCCTAAGTACAATCTCGAACTAGTGAACCAATCACAAATCACCCAAACCGAATCAATCAAATTCTGGAATTAAAATGGAATCAAGAGGAATTAAAATTAATAATCTAACATATTTACAAAATATCAAAATATTCCTTAAAATCACAATTTTATGAATTTAAAAGTCTGCAAAATTGAAATTACAAATTAAAATAGAAACTGGAACTAGGTAGTGTCCCGGTCGGGAAACTCTTTTATTAGTCGGGACTTTTGCATTTCTAGAATTCTGAAACATTTTCAAAACTCCGTTCGATCTATTCAAAAACCAAACTGGTGTTCTAAACATGTTTTCAAGTTCATGTGTTTATCAAATAAACAATCATTATAGAACATATCATGGAAATCAAGGATTTAATCATATTAAACAATTTAAAACCCTAGTTTTGATAATCAAAACACAATGCCAACCAATTAATCACACAAATCAAATCTTTCATTCTCATTAATCCCAGATCACCACACGAACAAATTAATAATAATGAAAACAAAATTGGCCAAATTTAAACTCACTAAACTTTAAGAACCCTAAATCCAATTTTCATGCAAACTAATTGTTCTTCAAACTAAAATTAATTAAGACAACCATAGGAAGGTTCTGGTGCCACTGTTAGGATTACAACACACATATCACATATACAAGTGTAGCAGAATTTAAAATTTTGTAATCATAAGTTAATAGTGTTAGAGATATGCCCAAAAGGCAATTGCCTCTAGCACTTAGTGTACACATTCATAAAGGCATTCTTTTATTATATTAGTATTCATTTGCATATGAATTGATATAGATCTTAAACTGATTAATGAAAGTCCATGATATGAATCATAACATGAAGGAAATCATGATGGCATCATGATAATGAGATTCCTATCATGTGTAATTATGTTAGTATCTAAATTATCCCTAGTCATAGGAACAACAAGATGGGACATTGTTGATCTGGATAGACTAGCACATGTTATACTCCTTGATTGGATCAAGCAGTAGATCTCATAAGCTATGAGCATAAGATGTTCAAAGTTAATATGTGGATGCTTGCTAAGAGTAGTCAAGTATATTGGATGAACTGCTATGAGACAATCATATGGATTATATATTCAAATGTCAATGATAGTCTCATCATAGCAATGGTGCATGTATCCTTAGACTTGAGGTACTCAAGGATATCTTGGATACTGATCCTATGCTTTGACTCCATTCCTTGTTACCTCATAGAGGTCGCTCATAGGGTGGTGATTGGGTACAGCTTGAGGTATTCGAAGGTAATTGGGTAGCCAATAGAGGATTCACCGATCCTGATAGAAGGAGAGTATACATATGGCCACTTTTCGGGATCATTACTCATAAATCTCTGGCCAGAGTGGAAATGTCTTGAAGATGGTCTTTAGTGACATGTCTAATAGAGTAATGAGTCTCAAGGACAAGATCTAACATCACTTGGGCTAAATGTGACATAGTCAGTCTAGTGGGAGCTGACACATAGTCCATGCTTTGAACCGAGTGGGGTATAGGATGGTGAAAAGACGAATTACATATATTGTTGTCTATGGAAAGGTTCGTAGTCAAACAATTGATTTTCCTATCAATTGGGGGTGATGATGTGTTGCTAGATACCGCTCATAATTTGCTTGAATTAATTGTTAATTCAGGCGGCCAACATAACCGGGAACCTAATGGGTCACATGCATTGAAGCTGTGAAGAATGAGTAAAATGGTCTTGGATGAGATCCAAAAATATGAGAGAATTATTTAAGGTCGGATTGTGATGGGATCACAAGAAAAGAAAAAAAAATTGAAAAAAACTTGCTCGGAGGTATCGCGGGACCGTAGCTGGCCACTGGCCTGCCAGTGCCTACATGCTGGGCAAGCCTAGCGCGTAAGTGCTGGCAAATTTGGCCTAAATTTGGCCAAAAATGCCTAATTGGCCCCTAAACCTATTTTGGTAATTTTTTCAGTCCTAAAGTGTTTAGAAACACCTATAAATAGTATTTTTTACCAGAAAAACTGAGGAGCCACCATAGAAAATTAATAGTTAATTTTCTTATAATTTCTCTCAAAGAACATACACAGTGCTAGCACATTGTGTTTGTTCAATCCATTACCCTTGTGGTTTCTTTCTTTAATTTTCGCATGGATTATCATTAGAGACAATCCAAGATTGGATTGTTGCGGTTTGCTACAACCCAACAAAAAGAAAATTTGAAGAATTGATTCAAGAAATTAAAGGTATAATTTCTAACTATGATTTTAATTTAATTAGTTTTAATGGCACAAGTAGAATCCTTTGATTTGGGTTTTGAAAATTTTATTTCCATTGCATTTTATGAATATGATTCATCCTCAAAACCCAACATTGGTATCAGCGCCCCCTTGTGTCCATTAAAATTAATTTTAATTTAAGGTGCAATTGGATTGCATGGTTTTGATGATTTTGGATATTTTGATTTGTAAAATTGAAATTAATTTGTAAAATTTGTTTTACATATTTTTCTTTCTATGATCTGATCATGAGATGATTGAGGATGATTATATTGATTGAAAAATGGTTTGAATATGATTTAAATAATTAATTTCGAATTTATTACAATATTGCTGAAAATTGCATTGTTGATAAACATGTGATGTTTTTTGGCTTAATTGTTGGGGGTGTTCATATTTTTCTTATAATTTGATTATGGAAAAATTATTTAGATATATTGAGAATGTCTTTAAGCCTCTGGAAGTGTCCAATAATTAATTAAAAATTGTTTTAGTTAATTTTTCAAACAAACACCGAAACGGGACTATTTTGGGTACCCGATGGAATTGTTTTGTTTGAATTTTTTTTGTATATGAATATTTCATTTCCAGCACCTTGAAATATTTTTTATGTGATTAAAAATATGTTATTTTGATGTTAGATGCATGCTAAAATTAATTTGCTCGAATTTAGATTTCCAAATTAATTCTAGACGGTAAATGGGTCGTTTGAGCGTCTTATGTGTTGGTTCGTTTGTCTTAATAATTTTAGCTTGTGCCAAAATTATTTTGATGGACTTGAGCTAATCTAAAGATGTTTAGAATGATGATTTGAAGTTCTGGAAATTTTGGAAATTAATTTAGGTGAGCAAATTAATATCTATTATGACTAGAATATGGTATGTATGTTATAATTAAATTGTTTAATTGTTGACATCATAATAACCTATTTTTAAGGTGCATTAATTTTGAATTAATTTATGTAAATATGGAATTTAATTAATTTGATTAAATATTAACTTCCATATTAAATTGACATACAAAATTAAATTAAATGAAACAACAAAAGTAGGCAATTTGAGTTCAAGTGTTGAAACCGATTTTCAATTTTAGAATACAAAATTGTCACTACCTTATTTATTTTATTTCATACATTAGAGAATGCATGCTAGGGGTGTATGGAAAGGCATGATGGATGATTATGGACTTAGGCCCAATGTGATTGAGCATGCATGAATTTTGTTTTATGGCAAATAAGGCATGTGTGTCCCTACCTCTCTTATTTTTCTCTTGTATTTCTTTTCTCATCTCACTCCTTTCAAATGTAAATTGAGGTTTTCTATATTTGAAATGTGTAATTAGATTACATAGGATTAAGAAAGAGTGGAGATGCAAAGGAGTAGAAAGTAAGAGAGATGGTGCCATAAACAAGAAGACTTAGAAGTAGGAATTTGATTTCTATTTTTGGGTTGTAATTCATGCTTATACATAGGTAAGACCTAGTCAATCACTTTTTGGCTCATGAGATTGACTTTAGTATGTCCATAATCATGCCATATAGTTAATGTAACTATGTTTATATATCCATGTAATGAATGTATGATATATAAAAGCAAGCAGTAATAAAATGATGATACTAAATTAACAAAATCCCTCACTAAACAAACAATTATGTCTTACGCCTTCCATTAATGTGGGGAGAACCAGAGTTATTCTAGAGTTAGAGTTGTTGAGTTGCCTCAAGCTCACTCTATAAGAATATGTTTGAACCATTGAAATTAGATTTCATGATTAATGGGTTGGACTTAACC
This sequence comes from Balakata baccata, assembly GCA_949630135.1. Classification (NCBI taxonomy): domain Eukaryota; kingdom Viridiplantae; phylum Streptophyta; class Magnoliopsida; order Malpighiales; family Euphorbiaceae; genus Balakata; species Balakata baccata. The sequence goes on along the minus strand of CATIWF010153420.1, from coordinate 6,788 downwards.
AAAAGCATTGATATGTTGGATTTGCGCCAGGGTTAATGTGTATTGGAGGTGAAGTTGGGTAAGTGTACATGAGATGTGCACATATCAAAAGTTGATAGCCCAATATGTGTACATACATTAATTAGTTGATAGCACAAGATTCGATAGTTGCATGGATATGCAATTGGTATGGATCAAATACCTACCAATTAAACTAAGGATGGTTTGTTAAGTTGCCTTAAGGTCATTCTTAGCAAATTGGATATCGACCCACTAGGGAGACTTACATATAAGTTCTCTTGGATCCATAGTGAGGGCCATGAGTTCGCAATAAAATAGTGGGAGCCATAATGCATTTTATTAAAGACCTAATATCATGCATTTACTCATGTACACACTTCTACAATCTCGATCTTTACATCGAAGTTGTTGGAATCATATTATTCAATGTGAATCAAAGCATAATCATGAGTCATACATTTTGACTAACCTTAGCTTCCTTGACTGGCATAAAACTAAGAATGGTTCTCAAATCCAAAGGGTTGCCAAAGTCTCAGAGTAGCTATTTTCCTTCCCTTAATGCTTAAGATGCAAGTGTTATGAACAATTTGCATACAAGAAGTACCTGAGTAACAATAGATTGGTCGTAAGTTGTTCAAACTTCAAAAGCATCATGAAATGAATGCAAAACCATTATGTATCATCTTAGAGAGATGGCCAATGAGCAAGCTCACACTAAGTGATATGAGATATCTAAATAGTTCTACCACTTTAAGATGATAGAATTCTAAAATGTAACATGCATTATAGATAAAAGGAAAAAGTAGAGAGACATCTTAAAAGGTACTTCCATTATAGCAAGAGTTGCAAAATGAAAATGGAATAACAAAGCTTATTTTTAGTTTTTCAAGAAGCAGAAAAGAAGGCACATAGATGCATCTTCTACTTCAAGTAAATTTGATAAAGAGGATTACATTATTTCTTATAATAACACATAGGTATTAGATACTGCATATAGGTCTCATATATACTAGATATACAAAACCAAAGATACAATATAAAGCTTAAGAAAGGAGAGTCAAAACTATGCACATTGGCCACATAACAACAATTGCTTCAACAGCTATAGAGGCTTAAGTTTTAACACTCTCTAGTAAGCTTGTTTAAAGATTTAAACAATTGCAATTTTATTTTAGTTTATGAATAAAGAATATAATTTTGTTTAATAGTTAAACAAAAGTTCTTCACTTGACTATTACAAACAATTATTGTTCTATGTGGTCAAATGATATTCCCTATCTAACTAAAATATTATGCAATAGAGTTTATGATTGTGGAATGCTTGATTCTATCCTCAATATTAAATTCAAAGGGTTGATAACCTAAAACCATAAATTATGGCATTGTCAACTCGGGCATATAAAAGAGAATCACATGATGAGTTATGGTAATACGGGGTCATTTGATTGTGAATCATGTGACACATGAATCTCATTTGATAAGCAAGTTAACAAAATCACCTTTTAGTGAAAAAAGATGTACATGTAAAAGGACTGATGGACCTTGTACATATAGATGTATGTAGACCAATGTTCATGCATATCATAAATGGTTTTGTCTACTTCATTACCTTAAATATGATCGCTCATAATTCAGGTATTTGTATATGGTTAGATACAAATTTGAAATCTTTGAAATGTTCAAAGAATTCAAAAATGAAGTAGAGGAACAATTGATTAAAAGTATTAAGACACTTATATGAGATTAAACTAAAATAATACTTAAGCTAAATGTTTCAATGTCATATAAGAGTTAATAAGATTTTATCTGAATGAACCATATCTTATATGCCATAGCATAATGATATGGCTAAAAGGAGTAGCCGAACCTTGTTAGATATGGTAAGGTACATAATAAGCTTTTAAAATTTCTTAAAGGTCCTTTTATGGTCATACATATGGGATTATGCTGATATGATAAACATAATACCTTATCAGTCAGTTGATGTTGTTTCATTTAAGGTACGAAATAACATACAGCCTATTCTTTCATAATTGAAAGTTTAGGTTTATCCTGCTTAAGAGAAGTAGATAATGTTTGATTAGTTAAAAGCTCAATCTAACCGAACGTCTATATGTGGGATAACCAATGAGTCATTTGGATATCAGTATTACCACTATTTGAACAAAAGGTGTTTGTTCAAAGTATGCTATCTTTCAAAAGAAAGAGTCTCTTCTATAAGAAGATAGTGGGAGCAAGATTGGACTTAATGAAGTTCAAATATACTCAAGTAGACACGAATCAATTAACAAACCCCAAATATGCTGAAGTAATGGTAAGACTTTATGAAACACAAGAGCTTTATAAGTAAAGTAGGATACTAGTTGTTCCCAAGAGACATAGATCTCTTATAAGTGAACAAAATGGTCGTATTGTTCATAGATGATAGTGAGCTTACTACTTATGAAGAGTTTGTAAAAAGTTCGGAATATAACTAATGACTATAAGCCACAAGTCGAATACAGATTGCATGTTTGCAAGCAAGATGCAAATTGTAAAATCCATTAATGGATCAGTGTATACATCCAGGAGTTGAACTATCCAAATTGATGAGGTAATCAAAGAGTTTGTTTTCTCACAATATGTGGATGAATCATGTGTTTTCAAGAAGGTTAGTAGGAATACTATTGTGTTCCTAGTGAAGTATATGGAAGACATACTATTAGTAGGAAACGATCTTTCATTTCTCAATTAGTCAATTTATTACTCTAAAACAATTCTCCAAGAAGGATTTTAAAAGTAACCTGCTAGAAGGGGATTAATATCTATAGAGATAGATCTAAGAGGTTACTCATTCTTTCTTAGTCTACATAACTAAGATGCTAAAGTGGTTAGCATGAAGTAGTTTATAAGAGGATCTATTCCTATGATCGATAGGATTACCCTTTCTAAGTCTTTATGTCCAAAGATATAAGATAAAAAGACTAGTGTGGATGTGATTCCATAAGCTTGGGCTATTGGATTTATTATGTACTATACTGTGTACTAGGTCCAATAGATATCATGCTATAAGCGTCATGAGTGGATATCAATATGATCTCGTCAAGGGTTTATGGATGACTATCAAGAAAATCTTTAAATACTTGAGAAGGATTAAGGATGTATTCTTGGTTTAAGGAGATTGTAAGCTTAAGGTAAGTAGGATTATGGTTGCCAATATCCAATTCGATAAGGATAACTTAAAATCCTAGCTGTGCTATGTATTCACATTAAATAGTTTGGAACAGTTCCAAATTGATTACAACTATAGATTCCACAACTTAAAGTACATTATGGCTTCCAAGGCAGCTGAGGAAGCGATTTGGATAAGGGAATGCATCACAAAGTTAGAAGTGATTCCTAGTATTGTAAATCCAATATGATTGGAACTACAATATAGCCATTGCATGTGCAAAGGAATCATGGTCTCATTAAAATGTCCAAAAATGTACTCAATGTTATCAATTGATTAGGGAAATCAAAGGAATATGTGATGTAATGAGAGAAAGAGTTCCTATCAATCAGAAAATATCTGATCAAGTCACTAGACCAAAACCCTAAAAGGAATATGATAGTCATACCCTTGACTATAGTCTAATGTACAATGGTGATTGTCTTTAGTCCAAGCGGGAGATTGTTAGAGATGTGCCCAAAAGGCAATCACCTCTGGCACTTAGTGTACACATTCATAAAAACATTCTTTCATTATATTAGTATTCATTTGCATATGAATTGATATAGATCTTAAATTGATTAATGAAAGTCCATGATATGAAACATTGCATGATGGACATCATGATGGGATCATGATAATAAGATTCCTATCATGTGTAATTATTTTAGTATCTAAATTATCCCTAGCCATAAGATCACCAAGACGAGACATTATTGATCCCAATAGACTAGCACATGTTATACTTCTTGATTGGATCAAGCAGTAGATCTCATAAGTTGTGCGCGTGAGATATTCAAAGTTAACATATGGATGCTTGCTAAGAGTTGTTAAGTACATTGGATGACCTGCTATTAGACAATCATATGGATTATCTATTCAAATGTGAATCATAGTCTCATGATAGCAATCGTGCAAGTATCCTTAGACTTGAGGTACTCAAGGATATCTTGGATACTAATTCGGTGCTTTGACTCCATTCCTTGTTGCTTCATAGAGGTCGCTCATAGGGTGGTGATTGGGTACAACTTGAGGTATTCGAAGGAAATTGGGCAGCCAAAGAGGATTCACTGCTCCTAATAGAGGGAGAGTATACCCATGGCCTCTTATTGGGATCATTACTCAGGAATCTCTAACTAGAGTGGAAATATCTTGAAGATAGTCTTCAGTAACATGTCTAATAGAGCAATGAGTTCCAAGGACAAGATCTAACATCACTTGGGCTATGTGCGACGTAGTCAGCCTAGTTGGACTTGACACATAGTTCATGTTTTGAACCGAGTGGGGTATAGAATGGTGAAAGGACAAATTGCACATATTATTGTCAATGGATAGGTTCGTAGTCAAACCACTGACTTTCCAATCAGTTGAGGGTCATGATGTGTTGCTAGATACTGCTCATGACTTGCCCCAATTAATTATTAATTCAAAGTGGCCAATATAACTAGGAATCTAATGGGCCATACGCATTTGAAGTGTGAAGAATGAATAAAATAGCCTTGGTTGAGATCCAAAAATATGAGAGAATTATTTAGGGTTGGATCGTGATGGGATCACGGGAAAACAAATTGGGAAAAAAATCGATCAGGTGGTCACGGGCCCGTGCAGGCCTGTGGCAAGGCTACCAGTCCAAGGCTGGTAGCACATGGGCAGCGCGCGCACAGCCTGCATATTTGTTGGCCATTTTGGTCGATTTTGGGCAAATTGCCAATTTAGCCCCCCAAACCCATTTTGGTAATTTTGCTAACCCTAGGGTGTTTAAGAACACCTATAAATAGCATTTTTCATCAAAAAAATACCGATAGCCTCCATAAAAATATTTGATAATTTTCTTACTTTTTCTCTTTAGGAACACCACTCTTTGCTAGCACATGGAGTGTGTTCAAGGCATACCCTAGTGGTTTCATTCTTCATATCCGCATGGATCAACAATAGAGACAATCCTAGATTAGATTGTTGTGGTTTGCAACAACCCAACAAGAAGGAAATTTAGAGAATTGACATAAGAAATTAAAGGTATAATTTGTAACTATGTTTTAATTGAACTAGTTTTAATGGCATAAGTAGAATCCTTTGATTCGGGTTTTGAAAAATTTTATTTTCCGCTACGTTTTATCAATATGATTCATCTTCAAAACCCAACATCACAGCCGTGACTCCTCTCTTATATAAAGAGTTGCACCACCATTTTTTTATTTTACTTTGGCCATTCACCCCATAAACTCCAAGACATGATCCCCCACACCTATGGACAATATCATATCATATTTTTATGAGTTTTTGAGCATTTAAACACTGAAAGCTACATTAAAACTAAAATTCAGCAAGGAACTGAAGGTTAGAGACATAAGGAGAGAAGAGTGGAGAGGAAAAGCTTAAAGGGAGAAGAGGGAGCTCAGTTTTTCCCTCAAGTTCAAACTTATTTATACCATTTTTAAGCTAAGGAAAGCAAGTTCTCTCTATCTCTTCATGATGATTTGATGACGGTTAATATGTTTGCTGTGGTTGGAAGAAGAACATGTTAATTTGGGTTTTTGGTATGAAGAAAGGTATTAGGTTTCTTAATGAGAGAAGTTTTATGAACTTGGTTGAAGAAAGAAACCATGATAAAGAGAGAGAATCATGCATAATAACTTTAGTTTAAGAGCCATGGGGTCAGATTTATGATTTTGTATACCTTCCATAGACATAGAAATGATATTTGTTTATGGTTGTTATAGGAAAATAAGGTGAAGAGGAAGGTGATAATCAAAGAGGGTAGAACAATCTCTTTAGTTTGATTTTTGGTGATGTTCCTTTAAAGTTTGTACATATATGTATTTTTGTTCACCTATTGTGCATGTTTGTGTATATGGATTGAGTAAATGGCATGTTAAAATGATGGATTGCATGACATAGCATGTGCGAAAATAATGATATGGTATATGTACATTTAATGAGTTATTAAGTATAAAAAGTGGAATATTTGAAAGCATTAATGAGTGATAATGAATGTGTTGGTATGTACAACTATTAAATGAACATGAACATGGTAGTTGAATATTAATTATAAAGAGATATGTATTGAATTGATTGTTAGGCATGTTATGAGCCATTTGAAATGTTGTTAAATATGAGTATAATTGATTGGATTTGATAAATGGGTAGCATGTGTCTTAAAAGATGGGTTTAGAACTGGAAATTAGTGGATTTATAGAGTCTCACTCATGACATTAAAGAGTCACGCCCGTGACTAACTGTTCAAAATGAGGCAAAGGGTTCACCACTTGAGTTACAACTAGGGTCACCAGTTGAGTCATGCCTATGGCACTTTCTTATGACAATTTTATGTATTTTTATGATTCCTAAACATGATTAAAGCATGCCAATAACTATTTCATGATTTTATATAATGAAATATCATATGGTTACATGATTTTGAACATGAGGATGTATTGGTTGAAGGGTTTTGATCATGTATCACATACATATAACGCAGCGGAAAATAAAAATTTTCAAAACCCGAATCAAAGGATTTTCATGTGCCAATTAAAACTAATTTAACCAAAAAAAATTCAGAATTTATACCTCTATAATTTCTTGATTTTTCTTCAACTTC
>CATIWF010153386.1:0-17398 GCA_949630135.1 Balakata baccata | reverse complement strand
CTTTATAAGTAGTAGGTTCATGATCCTTTATGAGCAATACAACCATTTTGTTCACTTATAAGAGATTTATATCTCTTGGGAATAACTCATATCCTACTTTACTTATGAAGCCTTTGTGTTTTATAAGGTCTTACTATTAGTTCATCTATATGAACAACATATCTGGGCTTTATAGTGGATTTGTGTATGCTTGATTATATATTTAAACTTCATCAAGTTCATTCTTGCTCCCACTATCTTATTATAGAAGAAACTCTTTTTTTGGAAGATAGCATTGTTTGAAACAAACACCTTTTGCTTCAAATAATGGTAAAACTAATAACCAAATGACTCTAATTGGATATCCTATATATAGACATAGGGTTAGATTGAGCTTTTAACTAATCCAACATTATCTACTTCTCTTAAGTAAGGTAATCCTAAACTTTCATTTATGAAAGAATATGCTTTATGTTATTTCATATCTTATATGGAACAACATCAACTCACTGATATGGATTATGTTTATCATATAAACATAATCCCATGTGCATGATCATAAAAGGAATTTTAAAAGCTTATTATGTACCTCACTGTGTCTAACAAGGTTCAGCTACTCTTTTTAGCCACATCATTATGCTATGACATATAAGATATAGTTCATTCAGATAAAATCTTATTATCTCTTATATGACATTTAAACATTTAGCTTAAGTATTATTTCACTTTGATATAATCTAAGTGTCTTAATACTTTTACTAAATTGTTCCTCTACTTCATTTTTGAATTCTTTGAACATTTCAAAGGTTTCAAATTTGTATATCACCATATACTAATGCCCGAATTATGAGCGATCATAATTAAGGTAATAAAATAGACAAAACCATTTGTAGCATGTGTGAACATTAGCCTATATACATGTATATGTACAAGATCCATCAGTCCCTTTACATGTTCATCCATTTTCACTAAAAAGTGATTTTGTTAACTTGCTTAGTAAATGAGGTTCACATGTGTTACATGATTCACAATCAAATGACTCCAAATTGTCATAACTCATCATGTGATTCTCTTTTATATACCTAAGTTGACAATGCCATAATATATGGTTTCGGGTCATCAACTCTTTAAGTTTAATATTGAGGATAAAGTCAAGCATTTCAAGATTATAAACTCTATTGTATAATGTTTTAGTTTCCTAAGGAATATCAATTGACCACACAGAACAACAGTTGTTCTTAATAGTTAAAAGAAAAAATTTTGTTTAACTACAAAACAAAAGTATATTCTTTATTCATAAATTAAAGCAGAATTGCAATTATTTAGACCTTTAAACAAGGTTATGAGAGAGTACTAAAACTTAAGCCTCTATAGCTATTGTAGCAACTATTGCTATATGGCCAATGTGTACAGTTTTGACTCTCATTTCTTAAGCTTTATATTGTTTCTTTGGTCTTGCATAACTAGTATATGTGAGACCTACATGCAGTATCTAATTCCATGTGTTATTATAAGAAACAATATTATACTCTTTATCAAATTTACTTGAAAGTAGAAGGTGCATTTATATGTCTTCTCTTCTACTTTTTGAAAAACTCAAAATAAGCTTTGTTATTCCATTTTCATTTTTCAACTCTTGCTATAATAGAAGTACCTTTTAAGATGTCTCTCTAACCATTCCTTTGATCTATAATGCATGTTACATTTTAGATCTCACTTCTATCATCTTGAAGTGGTAGAGCAATTTAGATATCTCATATCACTCAGCATGAACTTACTCATTAACCATTTCTCTAAGATGATACATAATAGTTTTGCACCCATTTCATGCTACTTTTGAAGTTTGAATAACTTAGGACCAATCCATTGTTATTCAAGTACTTTTTATATACAAATTGTTCATAACACTTGCATCTCAAGCATTAAGTGAAGGAAAATAGCTATCCCAGAATTTTTGGCAACCCTTTAGATTTGAGAACCTTTCTCAGTTTTATGCTAGTCAAGGAAGCTTAGGATAGTCAAACTGTATGATTCATGATTACGCTTTAATTCACATTGAATAATATGATTCTAACAACCTAGATGTAAAGATCGAGATTGTAGAAGTGTGTACATGAATAAATGCATTATATTAGGTCTTTAATAAAATGTATTATGGCCCACTATTTTATTACGAACCCATAGCCCTCACAATGGATCCAGGAGAACTTATTTGTAAGTCCTCTTAGTGGGTCAATATCCAATTTACTAAGAATGACCTTGAGGTAACTCAACAAACCATTCTTAGTTTAACTGGTAGGTATATGATCAATTGTATTTCCATGTAACTATCGAATCTTATGCTATCAAGTAATTGTTGTGTGCATACACATTGGGTTATCAACTCTTAATATGTGCACATCTCATGTACACTTACCCAACTTTGCCTCCAATACTCATTTACCTTGGCACAAATCCAACAAATCAATGATATTGGTTAAGTCCAACCCATTAATCATGAAATCTAATTTCAACGGTTCAAATATATTCTTATAGAGTGAGGTTGAGGCAACTTAACAACTCTAACTCTAGAAGAACTCTGGTTCTCCTCATATTAATGGAAGACGTAAAATATAATTATTTATTTAGCGAGAGATTTTGTTAATTTAGTCTATTATGTTATTATTGCATGCTTTTATATATCATACATTCATCACATGGATATATAAAGATAGTTACATTAATTATATGGCATGATTATGGACATACTAAAATCAATCTCTCGAGCTACAAAGAGATTGACTAGGTCTTACCTAGGTATATGCATGAATTACAACCCAAAACTAGAAATCAAATTCATACTTCTAAGTCTTCTTGTTTATGACACCATCTCTTTTGCTTCTTGCTCCTTTGTATCTCCATTCTATCCTAATCCTATGTAATCTAATTACATATTTCAAAAATAGAAAACATTAATTTACATTTGAGAGGAGTAAGATGAAAAAAGAAATACATGAGAAAGAAGAGATAAGCAGGGACATGCAAGCCCTATTAACCATAAAACAAAATTCATGCATGCTCAATCACATTGGGCCTAAATCCATAATCATCTATCATGTCTTTCCATACACCCCTATTATACATTCTCTAATGTATAAAATTAAAATAAAATAGGTAGTGATGATTTTGGATTGCAAATTTGAAAATCGATTCAACACTTGAACCGAAATTGTCTACTTTTGTTGTTTCGGTCAATTTAATTTTGTATGTCAATTTAATGTGGAATTTAATAATTAATCAAATTAAATTAAATTCTATATTTTCAGAATTAATTAAAAATTAATTCACCTTAAAATCAAATTATTATGATGCCAAAAATTAAATAATTCAATTTTAACATACATGTCACTTTCTAGTCATACTAGATATATCATTTACTCAACTTAAATTAATTTCCAAACATTTTCAAAATTTCTAGAACCTCAAATCATCAATCTAAGCATCTTTAAGTCAGTTTAAGTCCATCAAAATAATTTTAGCATAAGCCAAAATCATCAACACAAATGAACCAACACATAAGACATTTCAAAATGAACCGACACATAAGACATTTCAAATGACTCATTTGCAGTCTAGAATTAATTTGAAAATTCAAATTCGGGAAAATTGATTTTAGCATGCATCTAACATTAAAATAACATATTTTTAATTATATAAAAATTATTTCAAGGTACTAGAAATGAAATATTCACATACAAAAATATCAAATAATACAATCTCGTCAGGTATCCTTAATAGACCCATTTCGGTGTGTGTTTAAAAAATTAATTAAAATAATTTTTAATTAATTATTGGACACTTTTAGAGACTTAAATACATTCTCAATATATCTAAATAATTTTTCCATAATCAAATTATAAGAAAAATATAAACAGCCCCAACAATTAATCCAAACAATATCATATATTCATCGACAATGCAATTTTCAGCAATATTGTAATAAATTCGAAATTAACTATTTAAATAATAGTCAAACCAATTTTCAATTAATATAATCATCTTCAATCATCTTATGATCAGATCATAGAAAAAAAAAATATGTAAAATAAATTTTACAAATTAATTTCAATTTTACAAATCAAAAGATCCAAAATTATCAAAATCATTCAATCTAATTGCACCTTAAATTAAAATTAATTTTAATGGGCACAAGGTGGCTCTGATACCAATGATGAGTTTTGAACATATATTACACACATATTATACAGCGAAAAATAAATTTTTTCAAAATCTGAATCAAAAGATTATACTTGTACCAATTAAAACTAATTTAATCATGAAAAATTTAGAAATTATACCATTATAATTTTTTTTATTTTTCTTCCTCTTCTCACCTTGTTCGGTTGTATCAAACTGCAACAATCCAATATTGGATTGTTTCTAACAATATTCACGTGAAGAAGAGATGATGAAACCACTAGAGAGATAGCTTGAATATATCTCAAAGTTCTAGCAATAGTGTATGTTCCTTTGAGAGAAAAAATTAAACTTTTTAATTTTTCTTGTTGTTTTCAAAAAATTTTCTCCTTCCAAAATTTTTTCTTTATCTATTTTCTGTCTTTTGAGATCTTTTAAATCCAAAAAAATCAGAAAACTATATCAAAATTGAAAAGATGAGAAAATGAAAGGTTGGGGAGTTAAATGGCCAAAATAGCCAATTTAAAGGGTTATGCAAGCTGCTGCGCGCAGCCCGCCTGAGCCTGCTGGGCAGGCCTAGTTGGCCTACCAGACGTGCGAGCCCTCACGGGCCCCTCAACTCCTCGAGTAATTTTTTTTCCACAATCTTATCGTGAACCGACTTGAAATAATTCTCTCATATTTTGGATCTCATCCAAAGCCATTTTACTCAATCTTCATATCTCCAAGCGTATGACCCATTAGATTTCCAGTTATGTTGGCCACTTAAATTATCAAATAATTTAAGCAAGTCATGAGCGGTATCTAGCAATACATCATGACCTCTAATTGACTAGAAAGTCAGTGGTTTGACTACGACCCTTTCCATAGACAATTTCTGTGTAGTTTATCCATTCACCATTCTATACCCCACTCGGTTCAGAATATGAACAATATGTCAACTCCCGCTAGACTGACTACGTCACACCTAGCCCAAGTGATGTTAGATCTTGTCCTTGGGACTCATTACTCTATTAGACATGTCAATAAAGACCATCTTTAGGACGTTTCCACTCTAGCTAGAGATTCCCGAGTAATGATCTCGACAAGAGGCCATGGGTATACTCTCCCTCTATCAGGAGCGGTGAATTCTCTATTGGCTACCCAATTATCTTCGAATATCTCAAGCCATACCCATCACCACCCTATGAGCAACCTTTATAAGGCAACAGGGAATAGAGTCAATGCATAGAATCAGTATCCAAGATATCCTTGAGTACTTCAAGTCTAAGGATACTTGTCCCATTGTTGTGATGAGACTATCATTGCTATTTGAATAGATAATCCATATGATCATCTCATAGCAGGTCATCTAATGTACTTGACTACTCTTAGCAAGCATCCACATGTTAACTTTGAACATCTCATGTTCACAGCTTATGAGATCAACTGCTTGATCCAATCAAGGAGTATAACATGTGCTAGTCTATTAGGATCAATAATGTCTCATCTTATTGATCCTATAACTAGGGATAATTTAGTTATTAACATAATTACACATGATAGGAATCTCATTATCATGATCCCTTCATGATTTCCTTTATGCTATGTTTCATATCATGGACTTTCATTAATCATTTAAGATCTATATCAATTCATATGCAAATGAAAACTAATATAATGAAAAAATGTCTTTATGAATGTGTACACTAAATGCCTGAGGCAATTGCCTTTTGGGCACATCTCTAACAGAGGATACATGTATGTGAAAACTAATCAAAAGGCTTATGGTTCTCACATCTCTCAATGTGAAAATGCTCTCATTGGCCACATTTTCCTAGCCAAAGGTGAACCTCCATGGAAAGTTTCACGCCTGCAAGTTAAGGCCTAGTTGCAATCGAGTGTGTATGTGTTAAATAGATGTATATGAGGAGTTTTTGTGAGTATATAAATACTTTTTGAGGTGTATGCATTGTCCCTTATATTGAGTTAGCTTGGGTTTTGGGTTTAGGGGTCAAAATAACAAGAAAAGTTGTGTTTTGGTAGTCACGGCTATGACTAGGGTTGTTAGAGTCGTGATAATTGATTTAGGGCATATTAAGTGAGCTATTGAGAGTCACGCCTATGACTTGGCATAGTCATGGCCGTGACAATATATATATATATATATATATATAAATGAATATATATATATATATATATTCATTTTGTTTCATTTAAATGCGCCGCCCAACCTCCTAAAACCCTAAGGCAGACACCCCTCTCCCAAAATACACCTATCTAGCCATCTCACATGGTTTTTAAGCTTGATAACCTTCAATCCATCATCTAAAATCAAGTTTCCACTATAGATTCAAGAGATTTCTTCAAGGTTGAAGAAAGAGCACTAGAAAGAGAGAGAGTTGGGAATCTAAGGGAGCTCAGGATTTTCTTTCTTCCAGCCTTGTTCTTGGTCTTTTGATGTAAGAAAAACACCATTCTTCCTCTCCTTAGCATGATTTTAGGAAGATTTGGGTTGGTTCTCGAAATTGGTATTTACCTTTCTTGGTAGTTGGATTTTTAAGGCTGAGGTTTTGAGTTTTCTTAAGAGAAAACTCTCTTTGATGGTAGATTAAGTTGATGCTCATGTTTTTAGAAGGGTTTGAGTGACCTAAAACCTAGATTGAGAAGTGATGAGTGGGTTTAGGTTTTATGTTTTTCAAGTTTTATGTGATTTTTGTATTGATGTGTGGTTATGTTGATATTAGGAATTGAGCTTGAAGGTGGAGAGAACCACTAGAAAGGGTAGATAAGCAATAAGGAAAAAAGGTTTGCACATAACCATATTTGGATTAATTGAGTTATTGATTTGTTGGTTGTATGCATGAATGTTTGACTTGAGCTAAATAAATGATTTAATTTCAATGGTAAATGTTTGGGTTATGGCATATTGATGGGTTTTGATGTACCTTTGAACTTGAGATAATTTATGACATGCTAGAGCTTAAACTATGTTATTATGCATGTTTTTAGTGAGACAATGGTAAAAGTTATAGTAAAGGTGATGTTGGTATATAAGTGAGAATTCAAATGGATTTTGACAAGTTATTGCTATGCTTTATGTTTCTTGTCTATTACAAGTTTTATGGCATGAAATATTGTTGAATGTGAGTGTTATTAGTAAGATTCCACTTGGAAGAACCATATGGATTGCATGACACTTGTTGAAAATCTGTTTGAAGTGAAGTTAGGAGGTTTTCCATAGTCACGATCATGACTCCGAGGAGTTATAGGCATGACTCAAGTCAAGTTGTGAGGCAGAAGGCCTCACAACCTGGCTCACAGCCAGACAAGTCGTGAGTAATTTTTCCATAGTGGGAAGTGTGAGAAAAGTAATTGCTTAATTACTTTAGCTAGGTGTAACACTTATTAACTAAGGTTTAGTTGAAAAACTTGAGTATGTGATATCTGAAGGGTATATGAGTGGTATATTGAGGGTATATTGAAGGAATTTGGCTTTGGAATAGGGTTCAAGGTTGAAAATTGAGTAAAATCAGCTATAAGAGATAGTCATGCCCACGACTCTATATGTCACACCTGTGACTATTGACTATTTGGATAAATTCTGGATAAATATTTATTTTTTGACATGATTTGCAGGTTATTAGATAGTCATGCTCATGACTGTATGAGTCATGCCCATGACTCATCTACTATAAAAGGAAGTTGCACTACCTTTCTCCATTTTACATCGTGGGTAATGGAAGAAGAAGAGTTGGTGGATTCTCATGTGAAAAGTGTTTATTGAAGTAAGAAACTATGTCATGGAGTTGGTATCATGCATATAGGACCTAGTTTGGGAAGCATAGGTTATATTTATGTCTTTTTATGCTTCCACAAACTTAGAGTTTAATATGTGGTTGTATTTATGTTAGGAAAAGAAGGAAAAGAGGGAGGTGATCATCAAAGAGAGTAGAGTAGCTATTTAGTTTGATTTTTGGTCAAGCTCCTTTTGAGATTTGTACATATATGCATTTTTATTCACCCTTTTTGCATGCTTGAGGCATAAATGACATATTTGAATAAGATGACATATTTGAGGTACTCTTATATGTTAATTGTGCATTAAAAAAATAGGAACATAACATGGCATGAATAATGATATAAGAAGTTAATTATACATATTGGTAGGTGATGCATTAAATGAAAATTAATATGTTGGTTATATAAAGTGAAAATGTGGTAAATGGTAGTTTAAGCATGTTGAGATTTCTTGTAACATTGTAAAAGAATAAATATGGCAAGCTGGTTTTGGTTATATAGTGTAATGAACCTTAAAGTAAGAGTTAAGACTTAGGAAATTTTGACACATACAGAGTCACACCCATGACAATTACCATATGAGATACATAAGGGTTCCCAAGTAGGGTCACAACCATGATCACAAGTTAGGTCACGACCGTGACACTGTCTTAAGAGGAAATTTATGTGTTATAATTGTAATCATTAAACACAAGCTCAATGGCTCTAATTATTTGGATTGGAGTAAAATTGTTCAACTTTATTTGTAGAGTATCAACAAGGATACTCATATGACTAAGGATCCACCAAAAGATGAAACAAGGCTAACATGGCTATAGAAGGATGCTTGGCTATTCTTGCAAATTCGGAATTCAATTGATAGAGAGGTAAATGGTTTGATTAATCATTGGTAATTTGTTAAAGAATTAATGGATTATATGGATTTCTTATATTCTGGGAAAGGGAATATTTTCCACATTTATGAGTTATGCAAAGCATTTTACCATGTAGAGAAACAAGATAAGTCTTTTACTAGTTATTTTATGGATTTTAATAAAACCTATAAGGAGCTTAATATGTTATTGCCATTTAGTTCTAATGTGAAATTTTAGTAGAGTCAAAGAGAGCATATGGCTGTCATGAGTTTTCTAGGTGATCTTCCTTCTGAATTTGAGACTACCAGATCTCATATTCTCTCAAGTTCTGAAATTTTCTCATTGCAAGATGTCTTTAGCAGGGTACTTCGTACTGAAGGTACTCCACCTGTGTCGTTTAGTGGTACTCTTATTAGCCGAAATAATAATTATGAGCAAGGGAAGTCTCAATCCAGGAATAGCAATAAAGGAAGAGGATCCAACAGTTCTGGAACTCGTACACAGGATTCTGAAGAAATTGTGTGCCATTATTGTCATAAGCCAGGACATATGAAGCGTGACTATAGCAAGCTTCAAAACAAAAGTCAGAAAACTCAATCAGCTAATATTGCATCTTCTAATGATGCTTCTAAAAAGTCAGTTCTTATCTCTACAGATGAATTTGCCAAGTATTCTCAGTGCCAGGAATTATTAAAAGCTTCATCTACTTTAATCACTGCCATTGCTGATTCAGGTAAACCAAATGCATGTCTCATTTCCTTATCCTCTAAATGGGTTATTAATTCTGGTGCCACAAATTATATGATAGGTAATTTTGGTCTTTTTTACATTTCAATTTCGTACATCCACCTCTAGCATCACTTTAGCAGATGGGTCATAATCTTTTATTCATAGGTCTAGTTCACTTACCCTAACCCTTTTGCTTCCCTTATCATTTGTCTTACATTTACCTGAATTATCTTTCAATTTGATCTTTGTTAGTCAATTGACTCGCAATCTTAACTGTTGTATTTCATTCTTTTTTTATTATTGCTTATTTTAAGATATAATGATGAAGAAGATTATTGGTAAAAGACATGAGTTTGAGGCCTCTACATCCTTGACACACAAATACCCAAATTCATTACATGTTCCTATGTCACATCTCCTTTTGAGATGCATTGTAGGTTGGGTCATCTATCTCTTCTTTTACTCAAGAAGCTTTGTCCAAAATTTAGTATAGTGTCTTCTTTAGATTGTGAATCGTGTCAATTTGCTAAACACCATCGTGTTAGCTCTAGTCCAAGAGTCAATAAACGAGCCAGTTTTTCTTTTGAGCTGGTTCATTTTAATATTTGGGGTCCTTGTCTTGTCGTGTCTAAACCTGGATTTAGGTATTTTGTTACTTTTGTTGACAATTATTCTCGTGTAACTTGGTTATATTTAATGAAAACTCGTTATGAGCTATTTTCTCACTTTTGTGCTTTTGTTTTTGAGATAAAAAATAAATTTGGTGATTCTATTCATACATTGCGAAGTGATAATGCCAAAGAATACTTATCAATATCTTTCCAAACTTCGTATGTTGATACTCTATCTAAAAATGGGATTGCTGAGCAAAAAAATAGACACATGCTTGAGACTGCAAGAACCTTATTATTTCAAATGAATTTTTCTAAGACTTTCTAGGCCAATGCCGTCTCCACAACATGCTTTCTGATCAACCGCATTCCTTCATCCTTTTTTCATAGTGGGACTCCTTACAATATTTTTTTTCCAATAAGTCATTATTTCCTATTGAACCTAGGATATTTGGTTGTACTTGCTTTATTCAGGGTGTTCTTCCACATGTAACTAAATTAGATCCCAAATATTTGAAATGTATTTTTTCTTGGCTACTCTTGTCTTTAGAAGGGATATAAGTGTTTTTATCCTAGTCTTAATAAGTGTTTTATCTCAGATGATGTTTCTTCCCTGGAAGACAAACCATATTTTCCTTTTTCCAGTCCTGAATGTCCTAGGGAGGATGATGATTTGTTAATCTATAGTATCACGTGCTCTAATCATGTCTCTGAATCGGCTCTTGTCAAACCTCATATTATTCAAGTGTACTCGAGACGATAGACTCCTTTTGACTTATGTCTTGCACCAGCTCCTTCGTCATCATATCCTATCTCGAGTGATGATCTTCCCATTGCTTTACACATAGGTAAACATCAATGTACTTATCATCTTTCTACTTTTGTTTCTTATGACCATTTGTCTTTTTCTACTTATTCCTTTGTTGCTTCTCTTGATTCCATCTCTATTCCCAAAACCGTTTATTAGACATTAGCTCATCCTAGATAGCATAATGCAATATTGGAGGAAATGAATGTTGTAGGTGACAATGGTACTTGGAACTTGGTCAATTTACCTCTAGGGAAATAGGCTATTGGATGCAAATTGATTTTTACAGTTAAGGTAAATCCTGATGGGTCAGTTGCTCATCTGAAAGCTTGTCTCGTTACTAAAAGATATGCTCAAACCTATGAGATTCATTATTTCCCGTTGCTAAATTGACATCTATCAGGTTGTTTGTTTCTGTGGCAGCTACTTATCATTAGCCCTTGCATCAACTTGATATCAAAAATGTTTTTCTTCATAGTGATTTTCAAGAGGAAGTTTATATGGAGCAACCTCCAAGATTTATTGCTCTGGGATAGTATAGGAAAATTTGTCATCTTTATAAATTTCTGTATAGTTTGAAACAGAGTCCACGAGCTTGGTTTGGTAAATTTAGTGAGGCCATTGAGAAGTTTGGCATGATAAAGAGCAAATCAGACCACTCTATTTTCTACAGACAATATGAAGCTGTCATTTTTCTTCTGGTCGTGTATGTTGATGATATTATCATTACTGGAAGTGATACTGCAGGAATCTCATCTCTTAAGTCTTTTCTTCATACTCAATTTCACACAAACGACTTAAGGATGCTGAAATATTTCTTGGGTGTTGAAGTCATAAGGAGTAAGAGATGTATTTTCCTCTCTAAGAGAAAGTATGCACTTGACTTGCTATCTATGACAGGAAAATTGGGAGCAAAACCTTGTGGTTCCCCGATGATTCCAAAGATGCAACTTACAAAAAATGGTGAATTGTTTGAAGATCTAGAGAAATACAGAAGATTAATTGGAAAGTTGAATTATGTTATAGTGACTCGTCCATACATCGCATACTTTGTCAATGTTGTGAGTCAATTTATATCATCACCAATAATTCATCATTGGACAGCCTTAGAACACATTTTGGGTAATCTGAAAGGGGCACCTGGACGTAGAATCTTGTATATAGATCACAGTTACACTCATATTGAATGTTTCTCAAATGCAAATTGGGCAGGTTCAAAGGTGTATAGAATATTCACACTAGGATATTGTGTATTTGTGGGAGGAAATTTGATCTCATGGAAGA
This sequence comes from Balakata baccata, assembly GCA_949630135.1. Lineage (NCBI taxonomy): Eukaryota > Viridiplantae > Streptophyta > Magnoliopsida > Malpighiales > Euphorbiaceae > Balakata > Balakata baccata. The sequence goes on along the minus strand of CATIWF010153386.1, from coordinate 5,177 downwards.
GTAAGAAGCAAAATATTGTGTCACGGTCGAGTGTAGAGTCGAGTCGAGTCGGAATATAGAGCTATGACACAGTCTGTTTGTCTAATTGTGTTGATATATCAACTCTTAATTGAAGTAGGTCTTAAAACTTCAGCTCTAGTAAAATTATGATATGATAACAAAGCTACTCTTCATAATGCATCTAATCTTGTGTTCTATGAACGAACTAAGCACATTGACATTGACTGTCATTTTATCCAAGAGAAAAATACAACAATAGTTAATTTCCACAAGTAATATAAAGAGTGGAAACAATTAGGAGATATTTTCATAAAGGCTTCAAATAGGGTTTAGCTTGATCATCATTGTAACAAGTTAAACATTATTAATATCTATGCTCTAGTTTGAGAGAGAGTGTTATAGATTGCATATCTCTTACAGATTGTAAATTCCTTAATTAATGCTATAGATACCGTAATTAGTATGATATCCTAATTAATATAGTTTTCTAATTAGATATATACTTCTATTATCAATACATACAAAAAAATTATAATCTCAGCTGTTTTACTCCAATAAAGGTAATACATAGCAAAAGAACAGTGGGGGTGGGGCGAACTTTAAGACTACAGGATAAAAAGTCAAATTAAGACTACAGGATAAAAAGTCAAATATATATGCCATAATAATAATAATAATTGAAGCTATAGATGATGTACCTTGTGAACTTAGGCCTATACCTTGATAGATTAAAGGGAAAAAGACATAGGTAAGCCCACTAAAAAGGGAAATTACACAAAAGTTACCTCATACCATATATTTATGTAAATGATAGTTTAAAATCTAAAAAACCCAAGAATAACAAAAGACATAATTGCTTAATACACGATCCCATTTAATATCACACAACCTTAATTAATGGCTTAAAATAAGGAACACGGTTAATTAGATAACCGTTAATTAGTGCTCCTATTTAACCGGTAGCACTGTTTTTTTATTCACTTTATTTAGTGAGGCTTTATATATATATATATATGTATGTAAAAGAAAATATTATATATTTAAGGTTATTTAAATATTACATGTTTGTTTTCATCTTATTATATATTTATTATATGTTGATTTTATTTTTTTTATTATTTCATTATTGATGGGGATTTAAAATAATAAAGTATATCATGTAGATTAAATAAAATAACTGCACAAAATTATATGTAAGGTATATGTATAGTATATGTAGATTATATATTTATCTATTTATAAAATATATCTAATCTTTTAATTTATCTATTTTAATTTACATTTATTTTATACTCATATATTTCAAATTTACATTTCGTATTCGGCTGTGTTATATGTTTAATTTTTTTATTATTTAATTAACGATAGGGATAAAAATGAAAAAGCATACCATGGTATTTTCATAAACTACAACTATAAAAACGTTATATTAAAGTATATGTAGGGTTTTTTATCTAATTTTTCTTGAAAATATATAAATTTTAAAAATTCTGAAATTTATTCTTAAAATAAGAACAAATTTATTAAATATATTATTTTAATTTTTATAAGTTGGTTATATGAAGATTATATGTATGTTATATGTATATGTGAATAATGTTTTACAATTTCAAATATCAGAAAATGTGACAAATGTTGTGTTTTTCAATGATCAAATTCAAAAATAAAATAAAAAATTACAAAGTATATATGAATCGTATAATAGTTTTATTATTATTATTATTATTATTATTATTATTATTATGTAGACTATGTGTTATTCCTATTATTATCAATATATGCATGTGTCATTCTCAACTTTCATTTCTCTCATGATATGGGTACCTTGTCTCAGAAACTGTCAACTCAAATATACATACATTAAAGTTTGAATCCCTTTATATTTGAAAATACAAAAATATTAAACATGAATAGAATAGTAATTGACAAATTCATGACAATCACTATAAAACCATATTTTCCTGACAACCTTTTCCAATTCCACCACCAAGATACACCCATCAAGTAAGTGTAGCAACATTAGAAAGTTATTACACAAAAAAATATAAACTCAAAATCTAATTAGTTTTTTTTTTTTTTCAAAGAAAATAACCAAACTTTCATTAAAACAAAGAGGAGACGTTACATTATAATTATAACAAGGAAAGGATGAACCTAGGTGGTTCATTTCAAACCATCAAATCATAATAAAGAAAAGACATTTTGGCTAAATGGTGAGCTACACAATTAGTGTCGCGTCTAGCGAAAGTTGCACAATGGAAAAGAGCTAGAGATAAGAGATACAAATAATCCTTAATCAAAGTGCCTATCCCGTCAATTCCAACGTATCTTTGTTGCACAACATTAGTTACAGCCGACAGTCATATTCAAATATAAAATTCTGGAAATTCATCTGCTGCACCCATGATAATGCTTCTCTTAAAAACCAAGCTTCCGCTTCTAATGCAATGAGCAATAAGAGGGATTGGTTATCTATTGCTTAGAGTTTGGTGTTGGAAAAATTGTGATTATGAGCCATTTTGAGAGGATTATTCGGGTGGGTCCCACAACTCGGTTTTGGAAAAAAGAACTGGATATATGTTCTTTGACATGAGGACTATGAATTAATGTATTCATATGCTCAAAATGGAAAATGTGTGAATAGAAATTGAAGCTCAAAGTAAGCTCCTTGATAGGGAGATTTACAGGTGAAAAATGAGTGGGAGTTTGTCCCACATCACTAAGAATTGAAGTTGGACTTGTGTTTATATATAAAGATGCATTCTTACATGGGTAAGAAAAGTAGAATGGAAGGCTCTCTCTCGCACGCTCAGGCGCAGGAGGGTGCAAATCCATGGGCCGGGATGGGCCAATGCGCTACCTGTGTACACGAATGTCGACCCAAAATCTCATGATCTTGAACAAGCCCATTATTTTTTTTTATTTCTGGAAAATTTGGCAACACTCCCGTGTGGATCCACACGGTTGGCATTCTGCCACGCCCGTGTGGATCCACACGGTTGTGTGGATTCGACACTTCCATGTGGATCCACATGGCTAGGCCACTGACACACCCGGGAGGATCTACACGGTCGTGTCATTGTGCCTGCAGGAGAGTAAGATAGATCCACACGCCCGTGTGGATTCTGTTCCAGAATGACCTTTGAGTTTCATGTCTTTTGGAATGTCAATTTATGATGTTTCAAAGATTAATTTCACCATTATTTGAGAGTTACAAAGGCATTATTGGGCAGCCTTTAAAGGAAATTAATCACAATTAATCCTATATTTCCTCCATCTAGTATAAATAGGTGGTTTAACCTTGAATTTTGTAGGGTTGATGAAGAGTATATTTTGATTGTTCTTGAAGTGTTTCTTTTTTTCTTTTTCTCAAGTATAGAAAGTGTGACAAGTTAAAGTTCGCTGTAAGTAGGTATTGTGTATTCAACAATTACTTAGAATCTGTTGTATCATGTGAGACAAATGCCGGTTATTCTAAACACCAGTATATGAGGTAAATTTGTCTTAAAAAAACTATGTTACACATACCTCAGATTAATTTTCCATTTTCTTCTGCTTTTTGAATATTAAATTAACAATTCTCCTATTTTCTTGTATTTTATTCTAATATATTTTATATTTAACAATTATAATAGATGTACACAAATGTTTTATTATTCAATAAATATATTATTACTGCTGCAAGGATTTATAATTTTATATATGTGTGCATGTGCGAAATTTTTAATTAATTTATTTATTTTCATTAAAGCTTCTCTCCTTCATTCACAATTTAATAATATGCTGATAAATTAAATTTGTCATAAAAAAGAGAATCATACTTTTTCTTTATTGTGCAAATCAGCAATAGCAACCCACTTTGTTTACAAACAGAAAATCACGTTGCCACTTAAAATAATTCATTCGGGTGTGATTTTGTTCACAATGTTAAAAAAAATTAATAACTTGATTTTTTTAATATGAAATTCACTGTCATTTGACATAACCATTTTTTATATATATAATTTGAGGTTATGTAAAAATTATTGCGATAAATTAAATAAGTTTCAATTATTAGATTATTAAGAATTATATGCTATTTCCATCAATTACTCACTGATTATGAAATTTAAATATGCCATCATTTTATAGTCTAATAATACTCAATCCTGATTATTCTAATTAGCCATCTTATATTATTTCTGTCACGTAACCATATGACAAGAGGCTGTACGGTCACAGTATGCGAATTCTGACAAGATAACATATGTTAATAGAGATTAATCATAGCCAAATCAATTATACTAACAAAATTGAAATTTTTTTTTTGGGTTCGTGAAAAAAAAAAAAAGATTGAAATAACTCAGATACAAGGGTAGGAATATGAAAATTTAGCCATAAATGTATATCATTATTAAAATTAGATGTGTTTGAACTTCAAAATTGAAAATTTATTATTATTTTAAAATAATTTAAGTCAATATAAAATTAGTTACATCACAATTATAGAATATTCTTCTACCTTTTAAATTGTCAATGTGAAATTCTCTTGAATACTCATAAGGGCTGTTTGGGATTGAATTTCGAAAATAAATTTTTTGAAAAAATTTTATATTTTTAATTTTTTTGAGTTTTGAAAACTACTTTTAGTAAAAGCAGATAAATATATATTTTTTCTAAAAAAATATTTGGAAAAAAAAGTTTATAAAAAATTTAAAAAATTAGTCAATTAAAAAAATTCAAATCTACTTTTAAAACACTTAACAGCAATTTTAAACACTTCTATATGCATTCCACATACATTTTGGACGCTAAAATCCAATAAATATTGGCTTTATTTCATATAACAAGATTCGATGGTTGACTATTCACATTAGATTGTAGGCCAAATCTTTTAGAATATTTAAAGATATTGACTTAAGGGATGCTTATAATTATTTTGAAAAATTAATTAATGTGTATATTAAAAAAAAATAAAATATTATACTATATATAAAAATAGAAATATAAAGATATATAAAATGATTATAAAATATTTATTATCTTTATTTTATATATAACTTTTAATAATGAATAAATTAATAATTTAATAAAATTTGAGATAAACATATACTCCTATAAATAAGTAAAATAAAATTTCTAACATTTTTAATATAATTTAGTAGAATTTATAAATTTTAAATAGCTAAACAAAAAAT
>CATIWF010153334.1:0-12721 GCA_949630135.1 Balakata baccata | reverse complement strand
ATATCATTCAATAAGATATCAATTTTTGTTCACTTGTGGACTCAAGGCCCAACTTGCTAATCGGCAAAATATGTAATGGTACAATCAATTAAATGAGTTAGCCCGGGAATCATATGGGCACATACAATAGTGGTTACCAATAATTTATCTATAATTAAATAGGTTCAATTATTAATTTCAAACTATTACACTAAAAGACTGGAAACTCTATAATTGTATGTTGTCAGGGATTAATATAAATTTGACCCATGCCACATTGATTTCTTTACTTAGTAATTCTTTGTACAATATCGATAATTAAATTAATATCTCAACTGTCTAATTAATTTAATTACTTCTTATACCTTGATACTTGCTGATTTTCTCTAATAATCATATTTCAATAATTTCACTATAAAAACTAATTTATTATTATTGTTAACACACTATAGCCAGAGAATTTATTGATCAAGTACCGAAAATCCATCAAGAGATATTTTAGTACAAATTCTATATTGTTAATTAATAATTATCACAATTCATAAATACACTTACCAAGTTATTGAGAATATTGACTTTTAATTAAGTCTCACTCATTAGTAACTCAAATGAATTAATATTTATAAATATGAAATTGTAATTAACTCAAGATTAAAATTATAGTAAAATCAATGTCTGTGAGATTTAATAAATCTAACAGTTATTTAAAATTATTAAATCTCATTTTTTATTCTATTTTATGTAGACAAACTACATAAGTAAATTCATACATGATCAACATAAATAAAGTGTTTAACTTTATTTATCAACTGTGAAATACAATTATTTAATCATAAAATAACTTATATTTATGTCTTCTGTGATTATCTATAAAAATCACATAAATACATATGATATGATTAAAAAGACATTTATTTAAAATTCTCATGAAAACTATATATATATATACCTCAATAGTTTTATCATCAAAAAATAAAAATATAATAAATACATAATATGCTTTGAAGAGCATATAATTCCAACACTAGGATCTCGCGATCCACAGGTAGGAGAACCCTACTAGACTAGAGTTTTAGGATCCTGCGATCTGCTGAGTCGGATCCAACAATTATGATCGATCTATACAAGATGGAGGCGCCACAAAGACCATAATGGTATCCTTGGATCCCGCGACCCCTTGATCCTGATACAATCCGAGTGAAGTTGTTAAAATCAGACAAGGTCCTAGGATCCTGTGGTCCATGAGTCTTATGGCCCCATAAGACAACAACGCTAATCTATATGATCCCTGATCCGAAGATCCTTAGGGGAAACAAAAATACTGCATAGCCACAGTGCATTGGGTAGGGCGTTGACATGACAGGTAAGAAATATTAAATGAGCATGCAACTGAAGCGCGGTGCCTGATAACTAACGTGGCCAGCAAGCTATAATCATGACCTGACAGAGCCAGCTTGAGCCATAATGTGCCAGAAGAGGGATTAGATGTTTGACAAAGGAAAAGGTTATAAAAACTCCAGACAACACCCCTAAAAAGGCAGGTTAACTTTTGATCTCTCTAGCTATCTTTTCTTTTCTTTTCATCCTCCTACTGACTTAAGCATCAAAGGGGCTTCACCAGAATCTAACTCTAGTCTAGTCTTTTTGTTTCAGTTGTGTAGGGTTCATCAACTACGAGAGACGGAAGTTATCATTTGGTGCAGTGAGCATGGACTATGGCTGAAAAAACACCCGTAGGAGGAATGAGCTTAAAGGCCTTGGATGAAACTCCCCAGTCTGCCATCGCCAACTCTAAGGGCACCCCTGTGTCTCCCCGCAACTTGAGTCTCGCCCTTAATCATCGTATGACTGAACCTGTACCTAACCCTACCCCTGACCTTTCCCACATTCTACAATAGCTTACATCTATAATCAACGAAATGAAACAAGACATAGTTATACTCAAACACCAACTTCTTCCCAGCACCCTCCAGATGAGCATGAAGAAATTTCCACCTCTACCTGAGAAAGGTCTTTTGCTAATACACTTACTCACCAGACTCCACATGTTGCCCAAGAAACATTCATCACCAAAACTGACTTGTATCACATAGTAAAAAACCTCCTAAAAGAATTTCAACCTTCATCTGAAGACTTCGATTATAGTCTCTGGAACACTTCACCTCTAGCTGATCATTTACTATAAAATCCTTTTCCAGACATCAAGTTGCTGCGCCTACCCACATATGACAATTCTAGAGAATCCCGAAGCCACATCTCTCAGTTTCGCTCCACTATGGCTTCATGCACGAACCAAGACTCAGTACTCTGCAAAGTTTTTCCCACCACACTAGTCAGCTTAGCCCAGCAATGGTACTAAGGCCTCAAACCAGGCTGCATATACTCTTTTGAGCAATTGGCCTAACTTTTTAATACCTAATTTATCACCAGCATGCATATCCATAAGGTTTCGCCGGATCTCTAAAAAGTATATCAAAAAAGGGAGGAAATGCTAAGGGAATACGTGGAGCATTTCAATAAAGAGGCAGTCTTAGTAGAAGATTTAGATCATAGTGTGGCAATTAGAGCATTCACAGCGGGAACCACATCCAAGCTCCTATACAACTCACTGAACCTGGAACGACCCCAAAATTTCACCAATCTTATGATCTGCGCCAGGCAACACATTCAGCTGGATGAAACCATAAGAGCAGATAGGGATGCCCCCGAATTGTAGATACCATCAATGGCCGATCTTTTGATAGACATGAGACTCCCCCCGTGCCTAGCCACTCCAGTAGAGGTGAATGGCGTGATCAGCTATTGTATCGAGTACATCCAGAGCGAAGAAGGGGATATCAAGATCGCCTCCATCCCTTTGAAAGAAAATACACTCCTCTGAACTAGAGGGAAAGTGTTGATGGCTGCCAGGCATACTGGAGAATTCTTGACGTGGCCCTGAAAGCTGAATCCTAAGCATCCTGAGAAAAGAGACCAGAACAGATACTGTGATTTTGATAGGGATCACGGTCATGATACAGAGGAATGCTGGCAACTTCATGAAGAGATTGAACGCCTCATATGAAAGGGATCACAGAGGCAGTTTGTATGCCCAAAGGCCTCTTACGAGAAGCTAGGGCCACAGACGTCCTCACAACCTTAAGTCAAGACAAATAGGCCAAGGGGAGAACCATCAACTCTAATCAACATCAGTGTGGGCGGAATCAATCTGTCCGGGAAGGTATTCGAGAAGTAGAAGCAAGGCGTTCATGTTGTCTGTGGCTAAAGCCATCTTTCCCCAGTCACTTTCTCTTCTCAAGACAGTCTTTGGTTGCCTCAGGGTCACGACGATGCCCTGGTTGTCCAAGGTCGTATCCACAACGTACTGGTGAAAAGAATCTTAGTTGACAATGGAAGCACAGTAAATCTTATGACACTCAATGTCTTTCACGCATTGAAGGGATCCATCCCAAACCTCAAACCAGTCTCTGTGCTACTTGTAGGATTGGGAGGACAACCGGTCCCAGTTGAGGGATCAGCATGGCTAACAATACAGATTGGTATAGACGAAAGGTATGAAGATTTTCATGCAAATTTTACGATTGTGGATATACAATGCAATTTTGGGATGACTATTCCTCCACGACTCCTGTGCATCCACAAAACATTAGATATATGACCATGAAGACCCCCACTAGCCATGGAGAAATTGTGGTTAAAAAGAATAGACAGGCAGCCAGCGCAGCTTGCACAATAGCACTTAAGGGGGTCACAGAAATGCTGATTGTAGAGACCATTGCCAGAGAACCCACAGCATAGGGCTCGACGCCCATAGAAAACTTCGAGTCAGTAGCTATTGACCAAGATAGGTGTATTCAAGTGGGAGGGAGCCTGGAGAACAATGTTAAAGATGAGATCCTCTCCACCACAAAAGAGTATTCAGATGCCTTTGCCTGGGCCCTACAGGATATTCAAGGAGTAAGCCCTGAGCTCACCACTCATCGCCTAAATGTCAGCAAACAAGCCAAGCCAGTCAAAAAAAAAAAGACGGCATCTTTAGACCGGTAGGTGGCGATATCTGATAAGATAGATAAACTTCTGCAGGCAGGATTCATCAGAGAAGAACACTACCTTAAGTGGGTTTCAAATGTGGTAGTAATTAAAAAGCCAAATGGGAAGTGGTGAATGTGCATGGATTTCACCAACTTGAACAAAGCTTGCCCAAAAGATCCATATCCATTACTAAGCATCATCCAATTGGTTGACTCCATGGCAGGATATGGGATGTATACGTTCGTCGATACATACGCTGGATACCACAAGATACCTATGGATCCTCAAGACCAAGAAAAAATCACATTTATCTCAGACCAAGGCCTCTACTGCTACATTGCCATGTCTTTCAGTCTAAAGAATGCGGGTGCAATATACCAGCGACTGATGAACAAAATATTCAAAGATCAGATTTGGCAAAAGCGTGGAAGTATACATCGATGATATGATCATCAAGAGTGCTACACCTTAAGATCACCACAAGAGACATCGGGGAAGCACTATCCCTCCTTAGAACGAATGAGCTCAAACTAAATCCAGAGCAGTGTGTCTTCAGAGTACGATCTGGAAAATTCCTGGGATTCATGATCTCTCAGAGGGGCATTGAAGCAAATCCTGAAAAGATACAAATAGTGATAGACATGGTCCATCCGAAGACTATCAAAGATGTTCAGAAACTCAATGGAAGGATTACCGCCTTAGGGCGTTTTATCTCATGCTTCGCCAAAAGATGCTTATCGTTCTATAATGCCTTCAAATGCCTAAAGAGGTTTGAATAGAATGAAGAATGTCAGAACGCTTTCGAGAGTCTGAAAGCCTTCCTCTAGTCCCCTTCTCTCCTTAGCGGACCTGTGGAAGGCGAGGATTTATTACTCTACCTCTCCACAACCCACGAGACCATAGGCACTGTACTGGTCCGAGTAGAAAAAAGCGAGTAGTATCCCATTTATTATTGCAACTAGGTCCTAAAAGCGGCAAAGACATGGCATTCCAAATTAAAAAAAATGGCTTATGCCCTATTTCTAATGACAAAGAAGCTTCGCCCTTACTTCGACGGTTTCTAGATCATAGTCCGGACAAATCATCCCCTCAGGAAAATCATGCACAAGGCAGATACCACTAGAAGAATAATAGAGTCGGCCACTCAAATAGGTAGTTTTGGAGTTCAATATGAACCCAAAAAGGCTATGAAAGCACAAATCATAGCTAATTTCATAATGGAGTATAGCATAGAGGATCACGAGGAAGAAAAATCGAATGGAGAAGTGTGGACATTACACGTCGATGAAGCAAGCTCACTAGTTCAATAGGGTTCAAAATCGAGTGCACTATTCGAATCCTGTTCCCTGCAACTAATAATGTCACTGAATACGAGGCCGTATTGGTAAGGATCCAGGCTGCGCGAAGAGTTAGGCGAGCAAATCTCATCGTCTGCAGTGACTCATAACTCGTCACTCGGCAGATTACAAATGAGTTTGGGATAAAGGAGGCGAACATGGTGAGATACCTAGACAAAGTTAGATAATAGATGACGCTCCTAGACAGAAAGGGTATAAAGTGGTTAGTTGAACAGATCCCCTGATCCCATAGTGGGGAAGCGGATGCATTGTCAAAACTCGCTTAGGAATGGGGGCCTTTTCCTCCTTATGTGCTATCACGATCACTTAGCCTACCAAGTCATTCCACATAGCCATTTTTTACTATGGAGGGAGACAGTTGGATAAGACCCATCGTTGAATGGCTGGAAGAGGAGAAGCTCCCAGAAGAGCCTGAGCATAAGAAATTCTTGAGAAAGGCTGCAGCATACTCTTTTCATGAAGGAATATTGTACAAGCAATCCCACACCCATCCTTGGCTCAAATGTGTAGAACCCATAGAGGGAGAGTATATTTTAAGGGAAATACACAAAAGGATTGGAGGTGCACACGAGGGAGATGAGGCTACGGCAAGAAAATCCCTTCTACAGGGATATTATTAGCCCATGTTAAACAAAGATGCCAAGCTATTAGTGGAAAGATGCGAAAGTTGCCAGAAACACGATCATTACTTCAAGGCATCTCCAAACAATCAACACCCTATTGGAGCAGCTTGGCCATTTGCATAATAGGGGATCGATATTGTAGGACCTTTCCCGATAGCAAAGGCATAAAAGAAATTTTTAATTGTGGCAGTGGATCATTTTACCAAATGGGTAGAAGCTGCAACGGTTCCCACCATCACTTAGAAGAAGATACAAAACTTCTTTTTCGATGAAGTCATATATAGGTTTGGTATCCCTACTAAGATCATAGCAGACAATGGCAAGCAGTTCGACAATCGAGAATTTTGTCAATTTTGCAAAAACTTAAAAATTGACTTATGTTTCACATCAGTCGCTCACCCATAAACCAACAGACTCACTGAAGTCACTAACAGAACTATTGTCTAAGGGCTGAAGAAAAAGTCGAAAGAAGCCAAGCGAGAATGGATAGAGCACGTGCCATATGTCTTATGGTCTTACAGAACCACCTCATGAACAGCCACCAGCGAAACCCCATTCAGGTTAGCAATTGGGATGGAAGCAAATACCTCGATAGAGATAAGCATCCCAAGCTTAAGAGTGATACATTATAATGAAGAGAGAAACTCTCACGAGATAAGATCTAGCGTCGACCTGATGGAAGAAATAAGGATGAACGCGGCAATAAAAACAGAAGCATACCGGAGCCAAGTAGCACAAATCTTCAACAAGGGAGTCAAACCCAGAACCTTCCAAAAAGGGGACTTGGTTTTAATGAGAAAAGACATCCAGAGGGGAGTGGTAGGGTAGGTAAGTTAGATAAAAATTAGGAAGGGCCTTACATCATCTCATAAGTTATAGGACCAGCGACTTACAGGATTGCTGACCATTCAAAAAAGGAGCTCCCTCGGACATGGAATGCAAGGAACTTAAAAAAATACTACCAGTAAGTATAAATGTAACTCTATCTTTTCGCAAATAAAACGATTTTATTAAATTTTGCTACATTATGAGATAAAAAAAATTAGTGAGATCCGTAATGAAACGGTCTCTGATCCTTTATAAACAAAAGAATGGTGAGATCCATAACAAAACGGTCTTTGATTCTTTATAAACAAAAGAATGGTGAGATCCATAATAAAACGGTCTCTAATTCTTCATAAACAAAAGAATGGTGAGATTTGTAATGAAACGGTTTCTGATCCGTCATAAACAAAAGAATAGTGAGATCCATAATAAAATGGTCTTTGATAAACAAAAGAATGGTAAGATCCATAATGAAACGGTCTCTAATCCTTCATAAAATGAAAAAATAGTGAGATTCGTAATGAAACGATCTCTGATCCGTCATAAACAAAAAAATGGTGAGATCCGTAATAAAACGGTCTCTGATCCTTCATAAACAAAAGAATGGTGAAATTCGTAATAAAACGGTCTCTGATCCTTCATAAACAAAAGAATAGTGAGATCTGTGATGAAACGGTCTCTGATCCATTATAAACAAAAGAATGGTGAGATCCGTAATAAAACGGTCTCTGATAAACAAAATAATGGTGAGATCCATAATGAAACGGTCTCTGATCCTTCATAAACGATAGAAGGGTGAGATCTGTAATAAAACGGTCTCTGATCCTTCATAAACAAAAGAATGGTGAGATCCGAAATGAAACGGTCTCTAATCCGTTATAAACAAAAGAAGGGCAAGATCTGTAAGGAAATGGTCTCTAATGTCAAAAAGGAAACACTAATCCTGAGTAAAAAATGATCTAATATAAAAATGGTAGATGTTTGGTACAAATAAGGGACAAACACGTATATATCTAAATAGCTAAAGGAAACCTAGGATCACCAGCAATTCCAGGATCAGAGTGATGACCCTCCTCTTCCCCCTCCTTATTAGACTGCACGAAGCTTAAGTCCAAGTCAGGATACCGCCACTTAATCTGTCAAAGGATTGATTCCCTTGCCTCCCCTTGCATATCTACAATTTGGAGTACTATGGAATTTGCCCTTTGATTTAATCGCTATATTTCCTTCTCACGGCCCGCCAGCAAATTGCCTCGGCGTTCAACCTCCTGGCTCAACTCCTCTTTTTGACCAGCTAATTCATGAATCTCCACCTTCTAAGCTGTCAGTCGCTCCTCAGTCTGCAAGAATCTGCCCTCTAAGGTGTCCTTCATGGTATTCATAGAAGCCAGCTCGTCCTCCTTAGCAGCCAGTTGGCCCTCATTTTCTTCCAATGCCTTAGCCACTTGCAACAGATCATTTTTTAACTTAGCATTTGTTTCTTCAGAAACAATCAAATCCTTCTGCAGGATATCCAACTTCTCATACGCAACAGCTCCTATAGTCACAAGCTGCAAAAGGAGGCACCCAATAATCACTGCTAACCACAGCTAATATCAAGAAGAAGGATAAAAGAAATGAACATGGAATGCAGGACAATTCAGGGATACCTAAAAAGGCAGGGTCAACAATTGTTTCTTGAGGGTCGATCTAGTGGCCAGCTTTTCACAGGCATCTGTATCATTAGGAAATTGGCAAGACCTAGCGAGATCATAGCATACGCTAGGTCACCGTAATGACAGACCATTAGGAGATGCTTTATGTCGCACAGCTAAGGCTCGTTTAACTCCTCAATCACTTCAGCTATGTTGCAGTTTCCTTCCGGGGGATCACAGCGCCTAAGGGATCCGCATCTTCATTGGGGGTCCTCTCTGCTCTAGTTGGAGACAAAGTGGTTACCTCCCACATATCGCCAGACACTACTTGCTCACCAACAAAGATAGAGGCCCCTAACTCGGTCTCAGGTAGAGACCCTGTTTCTCCAAGCACAGGACTAGAAACAAGCAATGTCCTGGACTCCTTCTTAGAGATAGGCCTCGAAGATTTAGCAAACGTTGGTTGGTTCACCTAGGGTCAGCTGTGATACTTTCTTTTTCCTCGAAGCCTTCACTAGCATCCGCAGATCCTCCCTTACCTAGCAATATAAAACAATGTCAATAACGCAATCCACACTTAAACCGAAAAAAAAGAGGACTAACAGACTATAAGGTGAAACAACCTCTTAGGTCAGTCAGCTGTTCTTGCAGATCATACATATATTGCAAAGAAATGAAGCCATACCCTCCCACAGGGGCATTTTTCTTCAAAAGTACCAACCTTTCCTCCTCTATGCTGGAAAGCAAGGGTTTCTGGTCCGGGTTATTTGGACATGCATTCCAGCTTAAAGGGAGATCCCCTCATCCCTCAGGATTGGCTATGAAGAAAAATCTTCTCTTCCAAGACGGGTACGATTTGGGTAGATTTGTGAATAAGGCCAACCCAAGATGAGTCTGGATATAGCAATACTCCTCCTGGTCATTGAGAACAAAGATATGCTGAAAAATCTTCACACTAAGAGGGATCACCATCTCCAAACACAGGGTCATGAAAATGGTGATCATGAGCCAGCTATTAGGGGTCAGCTGACTCACATGGATATAGTATAGCTCTAATATATCCCATATGAACCGATGGAGGGGAAACCGTAACTCCAATTTTAGAAACTCCTCATACATCCCTATCTTCCCCTCTTCTACAGTAGTAATGCCCCTCTTACCTACAACACTTAGGAGATAATTAGTAGGAATCCTATATTTGTGAGCGAAGGATAGAAAATGGCTCTCCTTTAAAGTGCACTCCTTGAAATCCACCAACCATACCCCATGAGGAGGCCGGCAAGGGGGCAAGCATTACAAGGGCATCGGTGGGGGCGAAATACCAGCCAACGTGGCCAATACAGGCACTGACACCTCTTGGGCCACAGCAGCCCTACAGGAGGTAGAGAGATGAGAGGGTTCATTCCTCAACAATTGAGAGAGGGGAATCTCATCTTCATAAAGGGAGGAAGAGGGGATATAATGTTTCCTACATTCCAACGAAATCTCATCCGAGTCCAAATCAGAAGTGTTAACTCCACCGATTACTGCACCCCTACCAGCCACTGAGGCCTCAAAAATCCCCAGAGAACTCATACCCCTCCCGTACTTTATCACTTTAGAATCACTTTCCAAATTAGGCGATGACAAGAACTATTTAGAAAGAGCAACAGAACGAAGGCAAAAGGGGAAAAACAAGAAAAAACACTTACTTGATAGACTTATTGTCCTTTCGAAGAAACAGCTGGTGAAAAACTAACAATAGAGAAACGACTGCCAGAACGAATTGCAGCAGAACACAAACCAAAAAACCCTAATAGTCAAAATGCGCCAAAATGCAAATGAATAGCGCAAGGCCTGAAAGATGGAAAAGATATGAAAAGAACCCATATCTAGGTCAATTAGACCGCTACAAATGATCATTTGCCATGTGGCACCTAGTCATAATGTCGAGCGGCGGTTCCGAGGCAATAATAAATTTTTTCAAAATAAGGTGGCAATAGACAAAAGAGCTTTAACCTCATACCATCGAACATAAATGATCGATACTTCAGAGGGGAAATATGATGACATAGGAGAACCCCACTAGACTAGCATCCTAGTATCCTACGATCCATTAAGTCAGATCTTATAGTTATGATCCATCTATACCAGATGGAGGTGCCACAAAGACCATAACGATATCCTTGGATCCTACGATCCCCTGACCCTGATACAATCCGAGTGAAGTCGCTAAGATTAAATAAGGTCCTAGGTTCTTATGATCTACAAGTAGGAGAACCCTACTAGACTAGCGTTCCAAGATCCCATGATCCGTTGAGTCGGATCCCACGATTATGATCCATCTATACCAGATGGAGGTGCCACAAAGACCATAAAAGTATCGTTGGATCCCGTGACTCTCTGATCCTGATATAATCTGAGTGAAGTTGCTAAGATCATACAAGGTCCTAGGATCCCGCGATCCGTGGGTCTTGTGGCCCTACAAGACAACGACGATGACCCATATGATCCCTAATCCAAAGATCCTTTGGGGAAATAAAAATACTACACAGCCATAGTGCATTGGGTAGGGTGTTGATATGACAGTTAAGAAATATTAAATGAGCACGTAGCTCAAACGCAGCGCCTGATGACTAATATGGCCAATAAGCCATAATTATGACCTGACAGAGCCGACTTGAGCCATAATGTGCCAGAAGGAGATTAGATGTTTGACAAAGGAAAAAGTTATAAAAACCTTAGACAACACTCCCAAAAAGGTGGGTTAACTTTTGATCTCTCTAGCTATCTTTTCTTTTCTTTTCATCCTCCTACTGACTTAAGCATCGGAGGGCCTTCACTGGAATCCAACTCTGGTCTAATCTTTTTGTTTCAGTCACACAGAGTCCATTAGCTACGAGAGACGGAAGTTATCAATAAGCAAAGTGATGCAACTTAGACAAATATGATGTAATGTAAGTATTGAGATTGAAGCTAAAAGAATTCGATAAAAAGAATTTGATGAACCGAAGAGAATTCATTTTTAATTGATCTATGGGGAAAGATACAGTCTCTTGTATACTAGCTAGTGTAACAAACTGTCAAATGTAACAAACCTACTGAAAGAAACTAAATAAGGTTAAAGTTACGTGATGAACACTAATCAACAAGCTAACACGTGTATATTAATTTGAGAACTCCTTATTGGCATTAGTAGAACTTCATGCATGTAATTAATCAAACTAAGCTTTGATTAGTGCCAACTATAGTTGAAGTCTACTTGAGATCATCAGCCGAGCTAGAATCAATAGTGGCAAAGGAGTTTGCCTCATTACCCCCCTCCTCAAGCGAGGAGTGAAGACTGAAGAGATTTAAACTCCTAGTTTGGATTTGAGATAATGAAACTAAGTACCTCAGTGTGGCACAATAAAGTTGGATTAAAGTAAGGTAGAAACGGATCATCAAACAATAATTTTAGTCACTGTACTTCATAAGTGGCTACTATTGTACTCTACTTCGAAGAAAGACCTAAAAATAGTGGATTGTTATAGCTGATGTGTTTAAGACTGCCAAGCTGGAAGTAGAGCTGTTCAAGAATAATGGATATCCAACTAAATTATTTGGCCCAATCCAATTTGATCCAATATTTAAGTTTTGTATGGATATTTATTGGATTAGATAAAATTTATTTAATTCATTTGTATTTTATGAACTGATTTGAGTTGGATTGGGTATAAAATCAATAGATGCATTGAGTTATATTAAAGAACCTCCTTAATTCTCATAATCTCATTTAAAAACTAATTTAAAACAATATTTTTTTTTTATTTTCCAGAAATTAGTTGAATTCTTAAAGTGAAATTAGTTGAATTCTTAAAGTAAAATTTTTCTAGTAAACTCTCTAATTTTAACATAAATAACTTATTAGAGTAAATAAAGCACATTTGATTAATTTTTTTAAATTTAACTTCCAATTTTTTTCTTTTTATATTAACATAGGCCTATAACATTTGTTTTTTTAAATTTTTATTCGGTTTTTAGTTAACTTTTTTATTCAATTAATGGTTTTCAATTTTCTAATAAAATTCATTTTCGTTTTCAAATCTATAGAAGATACTTAAAATTTGTGGGACATATAATTTATAACTTATAACACACATATATATTTTTAATTTGATATTTTATTTAATTCAATATCTTATTTGAGAATTTATTTTGTTAATGTATTTTTAATTTATTATAACTATATTTTGTAATTATAAAAACAAATTAATATTTTAAATTTATAGAATAATAATTGTGGGATCCC
>CATIWF010153314.1:0-12067 GCA_949630135.1 Balakata baccata | reverse complement strand
GTATATTGACCTGTCGTCTTCATTTTCGTCGACTATCAAAGTCGAAGCATCTTGGGTTTTCAGAAATTAAAATCGGTATTTCCTTTTGAACGGTAGAATTGGGCATGCGTCTTATGATTCAGTGATATTTTGATTGTTAAGAATTTGTTGATTTTGATTTGGAATTTTGGCAGGAGTTTTGACTCTTTCGCTTGGGTTGCTCCCAGCGTGAAAGGCGGTTTTTCTTTTTCAAGCATTTTCAGGTGATTTTTCTTTTTGACGTTAAATTTTGTTTTTTTTTCTTGCCTTTTGTTTTCATCTTCGATTTCGGGCTTGATTTTCATTTTTGCTGGTTTATTTTGGTTGAGTTCCGTCAAATATTGGATGTAATGATTGTTATAATTGGTGCGAATTGCAATTTTTGAAAAACTTGGATCTTTAGTTTCTTTATGGAATATCAGTTCTGTTATTCTGGACTGCAGATGGATATATGCTATGTTGAAATTTGTATTTCTTAGTGCCTCAGGAAGATAGTTATTGTGTCTGTCATGGATTATCCATTGGCACATCGGATAGGCTATAACTATGCCATCATAGTAATGACAATGATATTATAATTTGAATTTCTTTAGGAAGCACATAATATAACCTGAGGAAAAGTGCTGGCATGCCAGCTCCATTTCAATTCACAATAGTGTTGATGGTTCATGTATTTCCTAATCTTCTTGATCCAATTCATCTTTGAGCTAGTTGCAATGTATGTTGGCCGTATTCAGTACCATAATTATTGGAACCATTTGGAGAACATAATAGGCCATTGAGTACATATCCAGTGCTAAGCTTTATCCATGTCATTTGAAGAAGCCTATATGATTCTGTTTTAGTGTTTTCATTTCTCTCTCTCTCTCTCTCTCTCCATGTTTGCCCTTTTTTTGACTTGCAACCTTTTATCAACCATTCCCAGATCATTGCTTTCAGTTAGTTGATTAGTAGCATTCGAAACTTCTATTCTCATAATTATGTCTGCCAAAATGTTTATGGGTAGCTGACCTTTGTGATAGCATTTGTATGGCAGCTAAGACATTATTTCCTTTTCTCTGTGTCCATGTTGTGCTTTTCTGACTCAAGTGTTAATTTATACATTAGGTTTAACTAGTCTTCTTTGAGTCCTTACTGTTGTTAGAATCTTATGATTTTCAATTCAATTCATCCGATTCGTATCAATTCACGTGGAAAACGAGTCGAATCTTAACACGAATCTAAATTTATACTGAATTGTGACGATTCACGATTTGAATCATCCGATTTGTATCGATTCACATGAAAAACGAGTCAAATTTTAGCAAGAATTGAAATTTATATTGAATTGTAAATGAATCGTACGAATTGATTGAATCAATTGAGTCACATTATTCATCCTAAACCAAAAAAAAAAAAAACAAAGAATACTACAAGTTAGAAAGACAAAGCATAAGAAATAAGATGAGAGTTGATGATACCTTAATCCTAAGGATGAATCCTTGAGTTTAGGAACTTTTGTTTTTCATTAATACTTTCATTTCAAAATGGTTACTTACTTATTTTCTTTCAAAGATGACTACTTCTTCTTCGTGATCAAAAATTCAAAATATAAAATAATTTATACTACTTATTTTAACTCTTTCAAATTATATAGTATTTTCTTATAAATTACAGATTTTTAAACTATATTTGACTTTATGGTTTAATATTATTATTAGTTTTTTTAGTATTTTTATGTTTAGTCAATACTACATTTTAAAATTATGGAATATATAATATGAAGTATGTTCTTAAAAATGAACATATATTATTTTTAATTAATATTATCAGGATGAGCTGAATTTTACGATTTGATTCTCGATTCACAAAATTACAAATTTGATTCTCGATTCGAATCTCTATTTGACAACTATCTATTAATAGAGTTGCAGAGAGGAAGTTTCGTTTAACCACTATTAATATTTATATTTTTTGGCAATTATTTTCAATCTTGTTCCCCTTGAAGTTTCTTACTATGATTTCTGGATAAGATGCTTATGGCTCCAATCAGTTTAGTTTTTCTTATGTCTTTGTCATTCACTTGGTGCAGCTTCTTCTTATGTCTTTGTCCAGCATAAGTAAGTCAATAGCTTGATGGGATCTTTACATTCATATGGAGGCTTGTTTATCAAATAGTTGAAGTGATTGATGACTTATGATCTTGTATTGATTTTATGGAACTAGTCTGCATATATGTTGATTTTTTTTGTAATTGCAGCTATGCAGAGTCAGCTTGTGTGTAATGGGTGTAGGAGCATTCTTCTTTATCCCAGAGGAGCAGCAAATGTCTGCTGTGCAGTATGTAATACAATTACCTCTGTTCCTCCACTAGGTACACTTCTATTCCATATATCATTTTTACTTGGAGCCATTTATATATTGTTATCTCAGCTACTTAAACGGGGGTTAACACTCCCCTTTGCTTTAATTCCTCGTCTCACTGAGCAAGACTGAACTTGGGATCTCCTCATGGAAATCCCATCTTTGTTGTATTACTGTCCCCACTGGGATATCTGAAGCAATTATGACTGTCTGTGTTTCATACAACCAACCAAGTTGAGAATATCTTGTATAGTTTTTCCACATGAAAACTTATGTTGAAATCACTTGCATCTCTGAATAATGTATGCCAACTTCAGTTTTCATTTATGTGGATAAATTATTAGCAAAAATGCTGAAAGTGGTTAATTGAGATGGAATAATTCATTTCCTGCTTATTCTGCCAAGGTTTGAAATTTAACTCATATTCTGCTGTTTAACTACAAAGGCTAGTTTTCCAAATGATTGCTTTCAAAGAGTTACTCCATGGTAGATAAATTTGGAGAATCTTTTTGAACTATGTAGTGCAGTATAAAATACAGGGGATGCTGAATTAAATAGCAATAGTAGAGTAATTTTCATTGACCATTTTTGGTTAAGTGGTTAGACTTATGAGCCACTGGGTTCAGTCATGGATTAATACCAGTCATGACTGTTGATTATGGGAAATTGTTATGTAACAGATTGTTGGGAAGGACTTTTTGTTAGGGGAAAATTGTAATGAACTGCATTGTTGGGAAGGATTAAAAAAGGCTGTAAATAACTTTAAAGCCTAACTACTAGAATAACTTGGATTAACATTTTGGATCTAAAAGTTAATTAGACTAGCTGTGTTTGGGCAATTGCACCAATTCCCTTTTCTACTGTTTCTTTAATATGCTCAATTAATGAAACTAAAAAGCATATAAGGAAAGGTGCTTTTTGAAACGAAGATCTACAGAGGAAGTTGTGCTTATTCGTCGTAGTGGTTTTTAGAGTTTTATGACACAATACCACCTTGTTTTTTTCCTTCTCATTTTAACTTGTCCTGAAATTTTTATTGTAGCATTCACAAATATAGGGCATGTAAATTTGAAATAAGCAATTGGGAATGTTACATGTTGGAAAAAGAGAGCTTTGGAGGGACCATCTGAATGCTTAAAAGATGGAGTGGAAGCTGAATTTAATTATTAAGATGTTAAAACTCACTTAAATGATTTCTAGTAATTTACAGAATGATCTTATGTTTTTCTTGTTAAAGATGAAATAATGAGAATGTAGTGTAAAGAGCGCAGAGTCACATGTTTTATTTTGAATTGCAAACACAAAGTGGAAAATGTAGTTGTGTTGTATATGAAATAATGAGAATGTAGTGTAAAGAGCACAGAGTCTCAGGTTTTATTTTGAATTGCAATTAGAAGAAAAAGATAGTGTATTCTTTATCGTTTACATTTTTAATAATCTATTACATACTAATTTTAGGTTGAAAAGTTACCAACCAGTGTAATCAGAACTGTAATGTAATGCCTAAGCATTTTGATTTCAGTTTATATCAAAGACACCGTTAATTATTTTATCTTCGTAAATGGTAGATCTTAAAACAATTATAAAATATTTGCAATTTGATGTTTAAGGCCATCTATAATTTGTGTGAATATCTATAATCAGTGGTTGAAGATGAAAATTGTTTAGAAGGCTGCCTCTAATAAACAAACAGGGCAACGACTTATCTATTTGCCCACTTGCTGCAAATATTGCAATATGACCTAAGTTTGATGCAAAGGGTCTGCCCTTGGTGATGGTTAGGCTTTTGGTTTTAAGCCATCTCTTGTTAAGCAGAATATGGTCTTGAACATTAATATTTCCATGTGGACTGGACACTATCTAACATGACTGGTTTTTAATTGGATGATGGAAGGATTTATGCTTTTGTGTTGGGGAATGAACAAGACATTACTTCCTTAGATCTGTATGTTGGTGGAACTGAAATAACTTCAATATTAACATGTTGGTAATTAGAAATTGTTATACTATAAAACTTTGTTTAATCGTCAAGTTTATGAATACACCTGCAGGGATGGAAATGGCTCAACTTATATGCGGAGGTTGCAGGACATTGCTAATGTACACTCGTGGGGCAACAAGTGTGAGGTGCTCCTGCTGTCATACTGTCAACCTTGCACCAGGTAAAAGATAAAAATAATATTCTGGTCCACCGATTGTCATTTTCTCATGAATATGCTAACTCAAAGTTGCAGTTTTACTGATTTAGCATTCATCATAAGCAGTAAAAATTCAATCATTGCATTTTGAATATTGAAATGGTTTAGATTGATAATTGCTTCAGAAAAGCTTCAGTTACCTTTCATATCAACAAGTTCTGAATGGATATTTCCTTTGTGATAAGTAGCAATTTATTTACTGGAATAAAAAATGTAAAAGACTGCAAAATCATTTAACTTTTAGTTGGATTAACATATCAACCTTTATTGATCATCTTTTGGAATCTAAAAAAGAAAATAGTAGGATGTTTCTGTTGGTCATCTAACTCAAAAAGTTGTGTTGCATTTGTCTATTTAGATTATGTATTTTCTGGAAATTATTAGTAGAGAATTGGTAAAATAATTGATAAATTTCTCCTCTCTTCTCTTTTTATTGCTGATTTTGAGCAAATCCATTTGCCAGCTTTAGTGTTTCTAAGCATTTTTTTTTCCAGAATTTTTTTAGTGTTGTAGTGGTCATAGAAATTTAATGTATTCTACCTACAATAATCTCTTTACCGTCTTGCCTTTAGCTACCTGCTACCCCTTTTGATGTGGGAACTAGAACTTGTCCGTATTTATCTATCTGGTACTGGAAATATATTCTTAGATTGCATATGTGGATTTCAATCTTTTAATGTATTTGTTGGTGGTAATCTTTGAGTTCTGCTGATTTGTTTGTCTTGGTTTTTTGACTCTCTGAGGGAAAGCATCTGGCCAGGTTGCTCATGTCAATTGTGGAAATTGCCGGACAACACTCATGTATCCATATGGTGCTCCATCTGTCAAATGTGCTCTCTGCCACTATGTTACTAATGTTAGTGTAAGTGTATACCGTTCTAGCAATACCTTTTTTTAACTTGTGTATATACTTGAATATGTGGCTACTCAAGCCTTAAATTATTTTCAATTTCTGCTCAGTTTTTGAATTTTATTTCACATTTTCCAATTCAGAATAGGAAGAAAAGAGGGGGGATGGGAATGGTTAGATTTGACAATTCATGTTTTGGATTGTCATTTTGTTAGGTGCTTGCTTAGGGATATAGCTTATCAAATCTAAAATGATAAATTCCATGCAACTAATTTAGATTTAAATGTCTATCTTGCACTATGTCCATAATGGCCGTTGCTGTCTTGTTGGGATATTGGAATGAATGGTTGCCTATAAAGGATGAATGAACTACAGAATGTAGACTTGATTCAATCCCTTGTTCGTGGACTTCAATTGGCGAACATGTTGTAGGTTCTTGATGCTATTATTGGTAAACGTATTGAACAGGGCAGATGAGTTTGAAATCAGGAAGTAGTTTGTAATGCTTTGTCAAATATAAGGAAACATGTCAAGGATATATGTTCTCCCATTGATTGCCTAGTCTTTGTAGATCCTCTATCATTGAAGGCCAAGATTGGGTTTAACATTGAATCACTCAGGTTGCTTATAGGCTATGGGCTAATAGGACAGCAAACTTTCATCTCTGACTTGAGTGTTACTACAACAATGTTACATGAGTGCCATAGTAAAATATTGGTGCATAACATAAGTAGTATAAAAATCTTTATTTAATTCATGAGGTAATTGGAACTTAATAAATCATGGATTTGCCTAATGTTTTATATTTCTGATTGAATCACTGTGCTGATCATCCTGTTCAAATTCTCTTTGTCGGTGTTTTCTGTCTGTCTTCATAACTTGCCTAAGCTTACCCTCAAAATTTTTCTGGCTTTCTCAACCAAATTGTCCTACTCTTTTATTCTGTTAATTGTTTTTAGTCATTATGTACCTTAACCATTGCCATTAGTATAGGTTTAGCAATTCAACAACAATTGGTTATACATCGTTAAATGTTAATTTTAAAAATGAAACAGTGGCTTAATATTTGAGTGAAGTTTTTGAAAAACTCTTTCCCAACATAATCATGTTGCTAAACTTGAGACTAAGCTCCAAGATTGAGGTATAAATTGATAAAAATTATAAGGATCAGCCAAAATTGATAATTAACATTAACATATTATTTGGTCACTTGGCCATTTCTTTTCCATCACTTAACTCATCTTTGTAATTGATGTTGCAGCTATAGCCTGGTGTAATATAGCTGGTTTTGATGACTCATTTGTTTATTCGGTAGAAAGGATTTGAAATTTTGAATTTGTTAACTGATAACTTTTTCAACAAAAGATGTCACTCTTGCTGCTCTATACCAAGTTCAATTTTTAGACTTGAGGAAACTTCCCTTTGAAGGAGCTTGGTATATAAATTCAATTTGGACCAGCGACATAATCAGGAGATGTGAGAGGTCTCTGTATGGAAGATGTGAATCTGAAAGCTTTTCTTACAAAGTTTTTTATGATGGCGATTTACAGTTACTGGCAATAAGGATGGACATTCTGAAATGAAGCAAGAATGAACTAGTCATTTCAAGGAAACCCATCCACAGAAGCTACACTTTTAACATCTATTGCCCTTTAAGAAACATTTTTTTTTGAAATATATATATATATATATATATATATAGCTTAATTACATAAAAAATCATGAACTTTGCACTTTATCACAATTATATTTAATTTTTTAAAAATTTGAGTTTAATTATATAAACTTCTATTGTCGTAATAAATTTAGTCTTAATATTATTGAACCACATTCAAAACCTAGCTGACCCTGACTTGAATTGTCTAATCATTTTAATATGTCATCAGATTGAGTTTGATTAAGCAATTCATGTCAGCGCCAACTAGATTCAGAGTGTTGTTCAATAATACCGAGACTAAATTTGTTACAAAAATAGAATTAGATATAATTGTGATAAAGTGCAAAATTCAGAATTTCTTTATGTAATTAAGCCTATATATATATATATATATGACACTTTTCTTCTATTTGAAAGAGAAATGGTTTTGAATACTTTTATATTTATCATCATTATGAAATTTTTTGTTTTGTGCTGACCGCTTAAACAAAGGCATTATAGTTTCTTTTCGTAGTGATATCATTGAGCTGTACTGATTGTCTTGTTCTTCTCTATGCTTGAATTATATGTTTTTCAGATGGCTAATGTGAGGGTTCCACTTCCAGCAAATAGACCTAATGGTGCAGCTGGAATGATACCATCTACTTCAACTGTGAGTAATTGAACTAATGCAAATCTTGCCTGGTGATGGATTTACCATTTTTTTGGACCTATGTGATGCTTTACTGATTCTGTTATTTTCTCCTTCAATATTGTTCTAGCAGTCAACATCTAATTCACAAACCCAAACAGTAGTTGTGGAAAACCCTATGTCTGTTGATGAAAGTGGGAAACTGGTAAAAATTTCACTCTGGTTAAACCGTTTTATATATGTGATTCTCTTTTTGGTGTGCCAGTCGTTAATTAAGAGAAAAATTAAGTGCTGATATGATTCCTGAATGTTGCAGGTGAGCAATGTTGTTGTTGGTGTCACAACAGAAAAAAAATAATACAGTGAGATCTTGCTGTTTATGTTGCAGGAAACAACATCAGGAGTATGGACATGGAAATTGATTTGTGTATATTGTTATGAAGAGATATAGCTATGGGTAACTTTGATTCATAAAACTATTGCAAATATGTTTAGCTCTCAGAGAAATTGTAAGTGTGGATGTACATTGTGAGGGTGAGTAGTGGAATGGGCAGATCCATGTGATTGCCCAACTGAACTATTATCCAGTAAATGAAGTTTTGGTTCCTCATTTGGCAATTTTTGAAGTATGCCATGTATAAATGTTGCGCAAAAGCAAATTTATTTTTATTTTATTTTTTTATGAACTAAACATTACTCGACAGGACCTGCATTGGAATAATAAGAGAAAGGCACCCTAAGGGGGAAAATGAATATCTTTTTAGTCCAACTACTTATACCAATCAATAACACCAAAAGAGAAGAAAAAAGAAAAAAGTATTTATGGATGGATGGTTGCACCACTCAAAGAAACTCACCTGTGATTACTTTGCCAAAGGGCATTTTCAACTATACTCTCTATTTTATTTTCTATTATATTATAAAAAAATTCACTCTATATTTTAATTTGTGTTGAAAATTGTGTGTATTCTAATAATATTTCTTATTTTACTCTATAAATTTTATATAGTGAGATAAGTAAGGAGGAAGGTAGACAGGTTATTGGATAACATAAAACTTCTTAAATATAGGTAAGGAGGGAAATAGCAAAATTGTTGGAATGCTCTTATTATACAATAAAAGAATTTTGGAAATTTTTAAAAAGGCCAAAAAAACTCCTAAAATGTTACAAAAATAATTTACTTAAAACTTTCTTCAAAACTATCAAAAGCGTCTAAAAATATTAAAAAACTGTCTACATTAAAAAATATACCAAAAAACACATATTCGATATATTTTTAGTATAACTTAGAATATTTTGGATATATTTTAAAATACTTTGTATAATTTTAGATATATCTTGAATATATCTTTTTCGATAGATTTTTAGCAAGATATAATTCATTTTGACATTTTTCACAAACATCTTTAATGATTAAATTGTGCTTTGGTCTTATAACTTTCCATCGCTCTACCATAGTTCCAAAAATCTAATCAAATATTTTTTTAACAGAAATCTAATATCGTTATATGGTAAATTGAGAAAAATGAAAGGCAAATCAATAGAGAGAGCTTACAGAAATTATTCAGGGGTTAACAATTTACGTGGAAGTTCTTTCAGATGAATATTGATTCATAAACCTTTTTTTTTTTTTTCGTCATACTTCGCCTTGCTTTGCAGACCCTTGATGACATTGTCAAGTACTTCAGATATACATGTAATACGATGCATCCAGTGGACGACCACATGTTATTGAGGTGAAAGTTGTACTTGCATCTTTCATTTTTTTTTTTTTCTTTATTCTGAATTTTATTGATGGCCAAACGTTTATATTATTGCCTTGACATGATAGAATAAAAGAGGAGTAATATCGTGTGGAGAGAGAAGAGAAAGTGGAGCTGAAAATAAAAAATGAAAAAAAAAGTAAAATTGAAAAATAGATTTGATCAAATGAAAAAAAAAAAGGTAAATATTTTTGGAAAAAAAAAAAGTAAATTTGGATAGATACCCAAAGAAAATCCCTTCATGCAGTCTCATTGTGTGTTTGTTGTAAATGGCTCAAGAACGTATTGGTACCAAAATTTTAAAAAATGTTACAATATGGTATTTCAACTAAATTTTCGATTTTGGAAAGTTTATGTAAAGATGGCTAATTCGGAACTGGTAGTTTCACAGTTCAAAAAAATTTAAACAGTTTTGGTTTTGATTCATGTTCGGCCTGTTCAAATTATTTTTTTACTATTTCTAATGTAAAATTAAATCTTAATTTAATAATTGAGAATAATTTATGAGTTAAAGAAATACAATTAAAGTTAAAATAGTGTATTATTTATATAAATTATAATTAATTGAAGTTAATTGTACAAATTGAGAAAAAAATTTAAGTTAGGATTTAGGAGATGAGAATGAATGTGAAGTAATA
The DNA here is from genome assembly GCA_949630135.1 of Balakata baccata. Lineage (NCBI taxonomy): Eukaryota > Viridiplantae > Streptophyta > Magnoliopsida > Malpighiales > Euphorbiaceae > Balakata > Balakata baccata. The sequence goes on along the minus strand of CATIWF010153314.1, from coordinate 1,968 downwards.
AATATTTAAGTTAAATTTGAAAAACATTTTACTATCCTCAAACTCACAATTTGTTAGATAAATGTCAAGTTCGAATAAACCAATGAATGATTGGAATTTTTTTCTAACTTTTTAACATCAAACAATAATTCATTCTCACACTTCCCATTTAAACTTCTTCATGATTAGAACTAGTTGAAGTTGGAATATTATATAAATTACTAAATTCATAAAATAACTCACAAATATTTCTTCTAAATTCATTTACTATTAAATCAATGCTAACATCTTCAATATCAAGACACTCATAATAAATTTGTAAATATTCATGTAATATTATAATTCTACATCTAGAATCAAGAACACAATATACAAAATTAATCAAATGAATCATTTTAAAATAAAATAACCACTTGTGTCGAATGACAAATATAATATAATACAAAACAAAATCATTTATATACTCTTTAAACACATAATAATATTAATACATTGACTAAAAATAAATAACATATAGGATAACAAACGTCATTTAAAATATATGTTGCATCGTTAAAAACTTTTAAAATTTCTAAAAGATTTTTACAAGCATCACAATGTTATGGATATAAGTTAATTTGTCACATTAGTAGAAATAAATGAGTATAATAAATCTTTATATACGTATGACTCGTTGATTAATTCAAATGTAAAATTTCAACAAGTTGGAGCATCTTGTAGAAATCTTTTCAGTCTTTTGCCACTTTTATGATAAAAACGAATTCATGATTTCATAATTTGGGAATATCCACGCAAACAAATAATTGCTTATTTTATTAGTTCAATTGTATCACCTAACATTTTTAAACCATTTTGCACACACAAATTTAAAATATGACATGCACATCTAATATGAAAAAAATTTTCATCAATATAAGATTGATATATAAATTGAAACTCTCTAATATAAGCAGTGTTAGCATTTATATTATCAAAACTGATTGAAAAAATTTTATTAACTAAACTATATTTTTTCCAAAATATTTTTTATCATTTTAAAAATATTATTTGTTATATGTCTATCATCAAATACTCTAAATGAAAATGCAAGTAATTTTTTTTTTGCATAATCCAATTATCACCAATCCAACGACATGTTATACCCATATATGAATGTATGCGCCAATAATCACTTCAAATATCACTATAAATTACAACATGTCCATTCAAAAAAGAAAAATTTTGCACAATTTTTTTTATTTTTATTATACAATTTAAATAAAGTACGTTTGAGAGTATTCCTTGAAACATATTTAGCAGCAAAATTCAAAGCAATTTGACAAAAATTATTAAAGCCAACTTTTTCACCAAAACTAAAAAATAAATTTTCAACACTTATCATTTTTGTCATTTCTTATTTATATGTTCAATCATTATATTAAAATAATAGAGAGTTAGAAGATGAACCTATAAATCCGGATATTTGAGTTTATTTTTTTGCGATACTGAGTTAAACTGTATGTTTATTTTCCAAATGCCTTTTGAAAATATCATGCCCACCTCCTTATTTAAATTTGTAAGTTTGGCCACAATAGTTGCACTCAACTTGTAATTGACCATTATTTTGTTGTATTTTTTTGAAATAAATTTGAAAAATATCGAAGGAGCGGAATTTTTTATTTGACCGTTGATCCATATTTATTAGAATATTATCCATTATTCTTTGGCTTTATAGAATGGTGTGTTCAAAAGCCAATTCGTTCACTATCTTCTCCTTCTCATCCTCCATATTTACAATATTATCATAATTTTCTATATCCACAAAAAAATTGTTGGAATTAAATTGACTTCTTCCACTATTGCATACCATTTTTTAGAGTAAAGAGAGAAAAATTTGAGACAGAGCTTCAGAAAAAATTAGAGTATAAATTGAGACAATTTAATACACAAAAAAATTTTAAATGTAATTGAAGAAAATTTAAGAGAGAAAAAATAATTTTGTATAATTGA